>CABFOQ010049205.1:0-21920 GCA_900660455.1 Gephyroberyx darwinii | reverse complement strand
GAATT
Organism: Gephyroberyx darwinii; assembly: GCA_900660455.1. Taxonomy (NCBI): domain Eukaryota; kingdom Metazoa; phylum Chordata; class Actinopteri; order Trachichthyiformes; family Trachichthyidae; genus Gephyroberyx; species Gephyroberyx darwinii. The sequence goes on along the minus strand of CABFOQ010049205.1, from coordinate 21,915 downwards.
TGGTCATGGCTGCCATTGGAAGAGTTGGACAGACTTTGAGTGACCTGTGAATATCCAAATGCAATAAGCTAAACAATTGTTAGAAAATTGCATTTTCATTTTCATTTTGTCCCCAAAAGAGCGTGATGATATGAAAATGTAAATGCAATAGACTGGGGGCACTGTTTCGCGTATTGCATTTGGATATTGTCCATTGTAGAGCAGGTCTTTAAATGTCAAACACCCTTTCCATTTTTATTTTAATATGGTCCTAGAACGCCCATAGGAGTATGTGAAAATGAAAATGCAAATTGGATTATTGCATTTTCATTTTAACTCAAATAACACATACATATGTGGAAAATGATAACGCTATTGTGGAATTGCATTTTCATCTTCAAGTTTACGTTATCATTTGAATTAAGTCCTTCATGGCCTTCCATACAGTACAGTGATTTGTCGGACAACTCTGTGTCCCTTTAAAAGGCGTGGTGACTGGGCTGCAGACAGCTACGTAGCTAATGAACCAACTACGCAAAACATTGTAGTGGAGATAGTCGTGTGGTGCTGTGGGCTGATGTCCCTTGGAAATTGAAGATTTTGACAAACAACGAGCACATTTTCTTTCTGACTGACATACACTAGCCAATCCCTTAAATATCTAACGACTGCATACGCGTCAGCACATCACCAAACAGGCGGATACCTATGGACCTATGTGCTGACGCCTTCTTTGTACTGTAACGTTAGTTAGATAAGGTCGCCTTTGATAGAACCAGTCTAAAATGGCCACAGACGAGCTCTCTTCCAAGCTTAGCCGTCGGCTGCAGATAGAGGAGGGAGTCGAGGAGCCGGTGGCCGTAGACGAACCCGAACATGAGAACGGGTCGGAGGAGAAACCGAGCACGGCCAACGCGGACTCCGAGCTGGGTGCTAAGCTGCAGCGGCGGGGAGAGCTGAATGACGGGCAGGGTGAGCACCACCAGCCCAGCATGAAGGTCTTCAACCCCTACACCGAGTTCAAGGAGTTCTCTCGGAAGCAAATCAAAGACATGGAGAAAATTTTCAAAACGTGAGTGCGCAATGGTCATGATTTTACGTTTTAGAAATTCTTATCCATAATAAGAATATTGTAGAATCACTTCTCATCTTACAGCAGGGGTTCCCTAACTTTGTACATCTCATTGAGAATCAGTTTTATCGGTCAAGTAAATTTGCACATACAAGGAATTCAACGTGGTGGGTTGCTCCCATAGGTCGTGTCGTGGCACAACGCAAAATTATACAAAATTAAAAGTAGGAAATTAGGAAAGCGCTTTCTTTTAGAGTTGATATATAAAAATGAAACATAGAAATTTGTCTTTATACTATACAGTATGTACATGGTTCTCTGACTCCTGACTGATTGCACTAAGAGGAAGCAATGGCCTCAGTGACGGGGAAAAACTGAAATGTACAGCTTTAAGGAAGGAAGAACAAACTTCCGCCAAATAGATCTATATTAGGTCAGGAACCCCCCTTTCATCTCTTGCCTACCTACGTTGAATGCACTTATTGTAAGTCACTTTGGATAAAAGCGTCTGCTAAATTTATGTAATGTCATCAGATTGTGCACTAAGGAACCGCACCTGAGAGGACTTGTTAGATCTGTACTAACAAGATCTGTACTGTTGGTGGGGAGGGGCAGTAAACCTCTAATAAAGATGGTCATCTTATACATTCTAGCCTCTAGTGAGATGCTATATTGAAGGACCCCATTTTTGGGGTACACCAATTAAGCCCCCTCCAAATAGCAGGCTCCACTTGGTCAAAGTAGGAGATATGTGTGGAGATATTTCCTTGCTATAATGAATTGAGTTCAAAAAAAAAAAATTTAAAAAAAAAAAAAGGATTTGTATTTGCAAACAATTTGAATGTGTATTGAATAATTTGTTAAAGTGTAACAGGATGGATTTGTTTTCTCCTCTTTTCATACGTAACAAATTACTTATTCAAGCTGGCTCCTAATGCTCTTCTTAGACAGCAGCCGGTGAATACACTGCTTTACTATGCTCCAATTACACACACACACACACACACACACACACACACTTGATGATCACTGCGCCTCACTTCCTTGTCAAGTCAGCTTGCTGCTATTGGAACTACAAGCACACTTGACGAACTACAACCTATCTGCTTGACCGTTTGTTTAAACAAATGATGGCATTCATGAAAATGTGAAGTGTAACTGAATTTAAAAATTATTTTAATCGGGCAGTGTCAGTCGTCCCTTTAGCCTATAATTGTTGGTACAGTTTAGTTTCTGAACTGCTGAGCAGGCTGTTTCAAGCCCGTGTGGTCATCTATTAGCCTATTGGTGCTGAGAGTAGAAATTGTTGGGTGTAATGTTATAAACTATACGTAAGCCTAAGTGTAGATGCAGGATAAAGTAGATTCGCAAAGCTCTCATCAATTGTACTGGAACACCAGCACATCCTATCGTAGTAAAACATTGGGGTTACATCTTTAAATTTGGCTGCTATTTTCGCTCAGCGTTCTGTGTACAGTCAATCGCTCTTGGGAATCCTAACAAATTTCCACACACTTAATATGCAACAATAAATTTCATTCATTATTGATAGCCAGCTGTAAGCTACCCACTATTTGATAGAATCCCTCTTTTACAGCCACAGTGGACAAATCACCTAAACTAATGCTTTCTAGTTTAGCTACTGTTGTCGTCAGCTACTTGGTGCCAACAGCTCTGTGGGAGCTTGTGATCACTACTTCCTTTAAAACTATATAAGCATGTAGCCACATAATTGATACCCTTGCAAGTTACACACAAAGGAAGGATGAGGTATTGTCTGTAATTAATCACTACTCTCCAAATAAAAATAAACCTGTAAGGGTGTATTGGTGCATATCTGTATTCTGTTTCATGGCAAAGCACAGCATTAACAAAATGTGACTGGACTAAATGGCAGCTCGTGTGTCGCCATGAAGCAGAGCCAGGGCCTGTCACTTTTCATGGCAGACAGCATCTAATGACTTTCAAACCTGACTGAAGCGATGTGGAATCATTCGACAACAATTCTGTTTCATTCATTCTTTACAGCACTATGGTCTAATTAGGGTTTGGCAATATCATTTTTTCCATATCACAATATTGTCTCCATATGTTACCGGGATATACAATTGGTTAGATTTAGTTTCCTGCAACTACTAGTGTTGCTGTTATACACAAGAATTAATAAATACCAAACATAATGCGTTATTTTGATAGAAAAATGTAATATTCAATTATATCACAGTATTGAATATGATAGCTGTAACATTTTTAAATGACCTGTTATAAGACACTGAACTACTGATACAAAGCCAGTATGCTCACAATGTTGGAGACTACCTGGCTGCATTCCGTTTCTATTCCAAGGTCTTTGAGAGTGTATTCCAATAAGACACTTGGAGCTTCACATGTTGCTTGTTCTTGATAGGAGTGTCAGAGGACTTTGTCAGAAAAATAAGGCTTTCAACAAAACTTAGGTCTCAAGTTGCAAAGGTCTCTTCTGTGTGTATCCTCAGGCACCAATGCACCTTTTATCTGGCTTAGATTGGCACAAAAAGCTTTATTGTGCCCTTGGCCCTCACATATAAACGACACGTATGCACATGTATGATTTAGAAATGGTAAACATGCAAGATTGCATGGGCCTTGGGTGTGCGTTATGTGAAAAAGTTTTAATTTTTTCACTGCCTTTTTATTAGACAGAGAGAGACAGGAAAGATTGGGAGAACTGAACCCATGATTCAAACCCAGGTTGTCCTGGTTACACCAGTGCCACCAGGACACCCTGGGAATGGTACAGTTAATGCAAGAAAATGTAGGCATTATAACGTGTACAATGGCAGGCGTCAAAAAGGTGTATTTAGATGTCATGCAGTTTTCCTGGCCTTGAAAGTACATAACTCAGCAGTGACATTTGAAAGAAATCTTCCCAAATTCTTATTTGATCATTTGTTATTACAATTTACAAATGTGTATTTGCATACAAATACTGACTTGCAAACACAGCACTTTATTTCACCCATTTGTAGTCTATGAGACACTTGTAAGTTATTTTATATATACATATATTGCAGAACACTACCATCAGTCTCAGGTTCAGGTCCAGGTTCCAGCTTTGTATTAGAGGTGATTTATGACAGGTCCCAGTTAATTTGAGTCATAAAATGGCTTTTTTGTTGCCTTACTTTAGGTAATGATTACAGTGGAAAAAACGGGAAGCTCTTGACTCCTAGATTGTACAAAGATTTTTCTCCCTTTTTTTATTTTTAAAATGGAAATAGTGTCAACAAAAAATAGAAAAACATTACCTTTGTTGTTGAGTGTTCTCTGAATTGCACCAAGCCAGCATTTGCAGTAATTGGATCGTAGACGCATTCCTGCATTGACAAGAATTGTGCTTATCAGTTATCCTGTTTTCTGCATAGCTAGAGACCAGCTAGTAATCAAATTTTCATATTCAATGTCAAAGTGCAGCAGAGTACTGGACCTGCCTCACAGCGTTCTAATGGAGCCTCTGAACACATCCAGTATTTTAAAGGAATTAGAGCTGAGGCCAGGCTATATACTAGCTGGCAAGCACTAAGCTATCCCTCTTTGCTAGCTTGTCAGCCATGTCCTCTGTCCCTCAGTATCCCCCCTCTTATTCTCTGCTAGGCAGAGTGGAGCAGTGTTGTTAATGCACTCCTGAAGTGTGGAACAGATGCTACAGTACATGAAAATGTTAATGTTTTGATTGTCATATACCTTGATAGTCATAGAATAGATTTTGGAATTTGTAGTAAATTATTGGCCACTTGAATTTCTAGCTTGGTCGCATTAATACATGAATCATAACTTCCTCAGTGCTTTCCCAACAACCTAGCGTTTGCTAAAAGCTTTTGCTGTGGTGGATTTCCTTTGACCACAGCACTGCTGAAGCTCTGATTGCTGTTACCTGAGGAGGAAGTGGCAGAGAGTTTCCACTCCACTCTATTTCTAGGTAACACCGTCATCACAAACTGCAGCGGGAAGAAAAATCACAGACCAGAGTCTACTCTCAATGAATTGGTGTTGTTGAAGTGGCTTTACACTTGCGCGATATGGCCTTCTGTTGCACATGGCTCAGATAGTTTCAATTTTAAAAACTCCAAATTACACACAAAGAAAATATATAGCGAACTTCCAGGTGATATAACACACCCTACAGCAGCCATATTGGAGGTCCTCAGCTCTTTTACAATATGGAATAGACATGGTTGATTTTGGTGCCGTTTTTGTCAAAACCTCATCAGTTCACCGTTGATACATCTGACTGATTGTGTTTTGATGATTTTACCTTGTTAGTTGTCTAGCTAACCAAAGTATCTAGTCTGCATATTCGCTAATGTTAAGTGTCTAGTCCCTAGTAATGGCTAGTAGTTGGGTGTTAACATTTAAGCTGAGTTGGTTTGCTAAATTAGCTGGCTGGTAAATTACAAACCCAAAAACCAAGCTGAGCTGTAGAAGCTCGTTAGCTAGTTGGCTAAGGCTGCACTGTATTGGTGCATCTTTTTTTCTTTTACCCAGCCCTGCTGTCTAATAGGGGGTCTTGACTTGTGCACCCCCACTGATCAAACATATGAGACATTTAGGGATAAGCCTCCTTCAGAAAGGCTCCTGTTGGTTTTTCCTCCTGGAATTGGAGGGACCCTAAAGAGATTAGATTAATACTCTCTAGATTAATACCCGTATAATAGGTTGTCTTTATACCCAGCTGGACTAGCCATCTCTTTTAGATTTGTCTTGAGGTTAGTAGTCAGTTGGCATGTTCTACTGTTTCTGTGGGTCTCTTCTTGTAGACTTGGTTTGATATGAAGAAGGGATTTTTTTGTGGTATTCTAACTTTGACGTATCACATTTCATAATAGAGAGAAACCTTTCTTTACATGCCTTCGTCTTACATGGAAACCACCAAGAATGGTTGCGTTCAGCTGCATTGAGAACTCTTTCAATCGCCTCCCCTTGTCTTTATCTCTTTTTCTCTCTTATATTGTACAGTACAGTTGCACACACCCTGACAAGGGTACATTTCTGGGGGAAACACTGTAGACTAGGAAATGTATTCATTCATTTATTTGTTTATTTGCATGAAAATGGTCAAATTTAAAGAAATTGAATATCCACACAAAATACTGTGTTTGAACAGTGGGAACATCTCTTGTTTTTGTCCTCATACAGTACCTTTGCCATTATCTATTGTGTTGGAGAACTAATCCAGGGTACTTGAGGTGCATATCCAATTTAGAAAGAATCAGAAGGAAGTCAACATGAGCACTCTGTCTCTATACATAATTTGAAAGACCACCATTCAGCTTTATTATGCTCAGACCGGAAATAAGAGGTCAAGACTTTCCCCAAGATAAATTGCACAGTATAAATCACATTATTCTGCCCCAAGGCAATCATCGGGAAGCAAAGCCAAGCTTCACTTGACAGCTGCTTTGGAGAACATAGCTTTACCTCAACCAATATCAGCAGGAATAACCTAACCTATAAATCCTGTAGTGACTAAATTATTGGATTTAGACTTGTCCACAGTAGGGACTTGTATCTTAATATAGTTCTTAGATTATTCAATCTAAAGAGAAAATGTTTCAGGAAACAATTTTATTTATAGTATTTTGTTTCTTTGCAAATATTTCCTATTCTCTTCCAAGTGGGTTCTTTGAAGCTCCATTTTCCCCTTCAGGTCACCCTAGAAGAGAGGCAGGCCTGGCAACGGCCCTCCTCCCAACTTGTAAATACTGCTGTAGAGTGCAAGGGGAAGCCTAGTAGAGCTCCCCAGTTTCCCACGACCCCGGCCCAGTGTAATACAACCTCCTAGAGGTTCACATCTGTGTGGCTGGAGATATGTGAAGATTGCATCCCAATCAAAAAACAATTACCCCCTCTTTATCCTTCCCTTGTGGATCTGAAAAAGGCTGGTTTTGTGGGGGCCATATGAAATATTTGAATAATTCTCATAGCCTGAAATCCTGTCAAAGTGAGTCTTTGTTATTGCAGGGTAATGCGCTCATTGTTTTGCACATATTCAGTGTGTGAGGGGATTTCATAATGTTGGAGGGTGATGTCATGTAGGGCAAGAAGAAGCCCTCTGTTGGCATCTTGGGCTCATGACCCAATTGGCAGCACAACACTAAGAATAAGAGAATAAGACTCCTCAGGCAGCTTGGCACAGTACCATCCATAATGTCTTCTGCAATAATGAAGTGGTGCACAGTGTTTTTGTGGTTTAGTTGAGACTTGAGACTCTCCATCCACACTGATTTAGTTGTGCCTTGTTTTCTTTAAACATTTGTAACATTATTGTCTATAAGACACATGGTGTGGTAGACCACAGGCCTGTCTCACATAGGGTATCTTTGCAAATGGAAAAATATAAAATGATGAAACAAAAGCAATAAACTAGACTATGAGGAAATTAGGGGAAATTAGATTGTTGTAGTAGCAAAGGTAAAATTATTCAGCAGGGCAAATGAAATAGAATACAAGCACACCTATAGAACAATAAAAGCAATAAACTAGACTATGAACAATTGTGGGGTTATATAAACATAATGCTGCTGACAGTTTCAACACTTTAATTAGTGGGAAGTATGGGAATGAAATGGATTACTAACAGTTTTTCTCTCAAGTGGAACATGATATAATAATAAATATAAAATATAAAAACAACAGCAATAAGTAACACAGTGGCTGTTGGATTGCTGAAGGAAAATTACAAATAGTGTAAATATGTAAGTGAATGGGCGAATATGTAAGGATGGATGGGCGGTGTCTGCCCGGTGAATCGAATTATGTGGATTTGTAAAAGTTGACGAGAGACAATACCATTGCTTTTGTGTTCTTATATGTTTTTATATGGTCTATATCTGTTCATATTACATATTCACTCACTTATACAATTTTTGCTTTTTTAAACAAGATAGAAAAAATGTAGCATAGGCTGGTGATGGTGATTTAAAAGTTTGAACCTTGATATCTTATTTTGCAGGTTTATTAATGTATATTATGCAATTTTAAACAATATACAGTAATTAAATATTGTGTCGTGCAGTTTATCAGGAAATACATATAGAAAAACAGTAGGCAGTAGTTAACAACTATTGTGGCTAATTTCTCATTTACAAGTTCACCATCCCACCGACTATGCCACATTACCAGGACATGCGGCAGGTTAAACTGTTCTCTTGAAAGAACAATATTCATCTTGTTCAGTTGCCATATGCTGCGGGGCAGGGCAGAGTGAAAGTGTCCTATCACCAGTCACCAAAAACTGCGCTGCGGCGCATAAGGGAAGTGACCAGAAACGGCAAGATGAATTGAAATGTTTCTTTCAAGAGTTCAACAATTCAGAAGAGCCGACTCTCAAAAAAGACAGACGACCACTTTATAGACTGCAGCTTTCTGCTTATGCCGCCCTCAGTTCAAAATGCATCCCTGGAGGAGGTGGGCTTTTTATACGCTTTGAACTGATAACCTGAACATAACCACCTGTGCTTTTTGCTGTATCTTTCTAGCAAAGAATTCAATGACTACAACAATCCTGTCTTGAGCTCACACCCTGCCAATTGGAGTAACATGTCATTTCCCAGGTTCAGCTGCTCCACAGAATTTGCCCCATATTGCCTTGAGCAAAGCACAGACTTAAACAAATGTCTAGGCTGCAGAGTGTGTTGCATGTGCAGGCCATCATAACTGAGCTCGTAGTGCTGCATGCAGGATAGACGGGCTTCCCTGTTTCCTTTCTGGCTAGGCTAGCTGTTGCCTGGAAACAGGGATTAAACCCTGAGGTCTTCAGGACATGGGCAGACAGCAGAGGGAGGGCGTGGTCAGGAAGTCAGCTGCTAACTATTGACTGTTTTACTCTAGCTGCGGTCAGTAGGGCAAAGGACATGTTTGAATATGAATGATTTATTTTCCTACACAATAAGTTTTAATTAATGATTTACTTTCTCACTTGAGTAGACTGACAATTCCACAATCTACGACAAGGGTGTCAAACCCTTGTGTGCGGACCACATTGAGAAATGAGTCAAGTGGAGGACTAGACATTTATGTATCTAATATTTTAATTCAGTAAACCAAACAAATGATATTTGACTAATATCATTACAATTAACAGTATCAATACAATTAACACATAAGCTGCACATTGAAGTTGCACAAGGGAAGATTTGTAGGTAACAACACATCCATCAGTCTAAATCAAAAAAAGTGGGGCTACAATAAAAAAGGGCATCCCATCCCACTAAATGGGACTTTGTAGACTCACCCTATTTGCCCAAATTAAACTCTGGTGTCTGTATGGTCACTGGTGACAAATCTTCTCCGCAGTGTTAGTTACAAATTGAATGCAATACAAACAGCAGTGTCCAGTGAAAGATAGACAAGAGAGTTGGATCTTTTGCCTCTCACAGCCCTTTGGTTTCCTGTAAAGCGGCACAGACTGGCCAGGTTGGTAAACATGAGCATTCTGCGTGAAGTTGACTGATTTCTCGGTGTTGAGGTTTAAAAAAAACTATTACCTCCAGAACCACGGTCAGTGATTTCTAAGTAAGCATGGCGAGCTTAATTTAAAGTTTCAACTGTATACCCATATTGTTATCAATGTCCAATAAGTGTCAAGAATCTCAATTATTGCATCTTTAAAGTTCTACACTATTGGCAGCTCCAATTCAAAGAAATCAGTATGGGCCTTCAAAAACCCCTATCAGTTGAAGAGTATTTTTATTTATACAAGTATGAGTAAAACTGGGTTGTGTACTAGTCACAGGATGTCTGGGTATGATGTAGAGGAAATAAAAGAAATGGCCTATATTCATATTTCATATAAAAGAATGCTGTTTCAGTCTTGGTAGAACTTGCAGTTATGCCCAGACGCTACTTGCCTCAACGTGTTAAACTGTACAGCATGAATCAGCCAAATCCAAACTCCAACAGCTTCTCAAAACAGGACTTGACCCTTACTGCATAAATAACCTGCTCCTTGAATTGTTGCATTGTCATAAATGGTGTCATTTCAACATTTACTATTTTGGCCTATCAGACATTCTGCTACACAGAACATGCTTCATCATACCTGGCAGGAGTTTATTATATCTAGTGTGTGCTGTATGTCTGATTCCAATAACTGTAAAATGGGTAGTGGCCTTATTTCCCTGTGTAAGAGTGCTGGTGTATTGCTCTGTGTCTCTCGGTCAAACAGAATTTCGTTGTGGGCTGAAAGTGTTAAAAACCCGAGCTGTAAAAAAAAAAAAAAAAAAAAGTCGACAATGAACACTTCAGTCTTTTTATTCTCTTTGCAGGCATTTCTTATCTTGTGATACACCCACAGTTCCTTATTGTATGGTCTGCAGAGGATTGTGTGTGGAAGAATAGAGATCAGTAGTTTGGTAACATTTAATAGCTGCACCTAGATGATTGAAATTAACAGCCAGTTTATTACAGCCTCAAACAGGAATTTGGATGGTTATTTTGGGGCGTCAGTAGGTTAGAGAAGTGGGCTGTAATTCGCAAGCCTTTAAGTTGCATAGGTTAACCTTTTAATGTAATGTACAAGAGTTGGGTCTATGCCCAAATAGGGATAGACATGCTTGTCGGCCCTACGTTTACCAGAGGCATTTCTACTATTAGGGAAGTTGGGTCAATTTTCACTTCCTCTTTGGCAAGGCAGAAGTAATGTCCAAAGTAGCTCATTCCTTCCTGAACACTCAGACATGACTCATTAAGACTGGCTCATTTTGAGCCATGGTTTGACTCTCAATTCAACAATCATGCAGTTGTTTACTTTTTATCCCACATACCACAAACTTGATAGACTGTAAAAGATAACCTTTCCACCCACCTCCCCCAGTCATTGAATATTCTGCTCCTTCCAGTCTTCATATTTCTGTGCTTTGTGTGCTGAATAAACTTTTGAATCTTTGTCACTTCATCTTACCCTTTTTGTGCAGGTCTCACTGGCAGGCCAGAGTTCTATTTCAAGACATTTGTTTTCACGGAGTGAAATTTTAACATTGGGTTAGTTCAGAGGAGACTTCCTACTCACAAAGGAAGTAGACCCAGAATCAGGGCCCTGCCTCCTATCAGTTATTTTTTTTCTTCAATCAAATGGTTTGTTCCCCTTAACCCTTTTAAGGTTAAGGCTGCACAAATTTGTGTAGAACTCTACTTGCATAGACAAAGAGCCAAGTCTGGTGCATAACAGGCATGGACATGACAAGAACTTTAAGAATCTTTGGATGAGCAGCAGAAGGTTTTGGACATGCACCAACAAACCTCTATGTCACTGTAGCCTTCAAGTGAGGGAAATTATTGCATAACCTCTCTCTTGGGTAAAGCATAAGAAGATAAGATTTGGAAGAGGCCAACCCAAAGGATGAACAGGATGTGCTCTGTTACATAAAGATTGTTGATTGTTCAGCAGTAGATGAGAATTATTTTCTTTTAACCTTTATCCAGGTATGGTTGAATTGTCAGGCATGCGCTTTGTCAGGAATACCATGCTTCACATTCATACATAATTAGATTCACATCTGGGAGATGTCCAATTAAGGTCAATTGGTAAGGAGAGGTATAATAAACAAACGCATCCAATGTTGCCATGCAACGTTGGAAATATCTCCTTGTATGCTTCTGCCATCCCCTGCCTCTTCCCTCTTCCCTGTCCCCTGTGCCCTCCTATCGCATGACCACCACGGATTCGGATACCTCTCTTGCAAGCTCTTCTCCCTCCATTTTTCATCCAGACACAAATGCACTAGTAGCTTAGCAGTAGCCTATGTATGTGTTCTGATCTAACTGTTGGAGAACTTGACCTGTTGCTAAACTCTATGTGAAGTGGACAGCATGTGTGATTGGTTGCTTTGAGCTGTGAGAAAATGACAGTAGCTAATTTGTGGATACAAGTTTTGACTGAATTTTGGATGAATTGCAGACATTTATATTTTTATAAGGGAGCCATACATGTAGACCTATTTTCATAAGGAGATCCTGAGTGCCAGTGTATTGGTTGTTGTTTGTACTATTTTGCATGTAAGGATTTGCACAATGAACATATGTATAAATAGATGTGGGAGTGATGGCATTCAAATGAGAAATGGTATAATCCATTTTGATCAGGGTGACTTAATCAATTGTGTCACTGTTACTGACATTTGTGTTTACTAGTTTGCAGAAAAGTGCTTTACAGTAGCATTTTGTGTTAAAGCAATAAAAAATGATAGTGTTTTGAACAAATGACTTATTGTTGTGGGGTTTATGCTTACAGTTTTGAAAATGTGTTTAGTGTTTCAGGAATTGTGTTTAAGCAATTAAGAAAAACTGTAATGATTCCTAAAAGCATTACCAAAGCATGATTCTTGATGTCCCACGCTACCCTGAACCATGTCATGTGGGATGGCATAGACTCCATAGTCTAACATACAGTTGAAAGTTTGTGAACCCTTTTGAATTATCTGCATTCCTTCATAAATGGCTTCTAAAATAGGGCCTGATCTTCATCCACGCCAAGTCAAAAAAACAAACACAATGTGACTTAACAAATAACACTTAACAAAAAATTTACTTTTACATGTTTTTATTTAACCTTAACAGCCTAAGATGGAAAAAGTATGGTAACCTTCAGGATAATGACTTCTATGAAAGGGGGTAATTGAAGTCAGGTGATCCAATCAATGAGATGCCATTCAGATGTGCGTCACAAGTGTCCTGTCATATATAAAAGGCCCACAAAGTTACGGCACGCCATATTTTCCTCACACGAAATCCAGAAACACCTTGTTTGGTTTCATCCACAGAATGCAGGAATAACATTGTGTATGACTTTTAGTTTCGTAGACGGAATTGAAAACCCTACTTTCAATTTGTGGACAAAATTGGCTCATATTTATTTAAATGAAATTGTTAATTTATGTAGATTTATTACTGTATATTATGTACTGTAGTGTCAGCCGTCCCTTAAGTCTATGTAGGAATGCTCACTCCGGATTAAGACACAAGGAATTCTTTCATCACGTCCTGTGTATTGGTAAATTGTAAGATTCAGTTTCTGAACGGGATGTTTCAAGTCAGAAGGGCTAACTGTCCCCATAGCCTATGTTATATAGGATGACCATGAAAAACCATGATAAAAATGTATAGAGGTGTGTAGTGAGTAGAGTACATAATTACATATAGTTTGTCCCAAATTATTTTTGGTGTTCATTTGCTGTGAACCCCTTGAGTCCCCTAACATTTAACCTTATCTTTCAGAGTCTCCATGTTGTTGCTCCAACATTATTTTTTGTATTTCAGGAGTTAAACATAGCTTCTGCGTGCAGATCTCATCATTTTTGCGATCATGCCATTCACTAAGATATGATGTGAGCAGTTGTATTGAGATTAAACTGTATCAACGTGTCTCTATACTTATGGCACTGCTTTTCATTTGAACAGGTGCAACATAATAATTAGTATTATCTTTTAATAGTCATACAATTCATGATTATGAATAAGCCCATCAAATAAAAAAATGAGTAAAGAAACCTAACCTTTCAGCTGTTTTCAGGTCAGTATCTGATCAGTTCAAGCCAGAGACCACTAGATGGCAACATAACCCAAATAAAAACGTTGGCACTGGGGTGGGAGTATGATGCATATACACTGGACTGCACACAGGTATTGCCTCTTGAATTGTATGAGATATTTCTAAATTAGTAAATTAGAAGTTTCAATAATTTCTTATGGCTAATTGTAGGATTGGACGGAAGCCTTGTTTGTTTGCATACAATTTCACAATGACTAATTTATAACATGAAAAATGCATGTCTGTGTTAAGCAGTGTTTTATAAATGATGAAAAAATTCCAAATGTGTCTTCCATCTTCAGTGTGCATGTACTGTAGCTCTTAAGGGGTGAATCTGTGCAATGTTTTTATGCATCAGGCTCCTACTCATTGTGTAATTAGTGGTGTGGCAGTGTGTGCGCGTGTGTCTATACGTGCTTTGGAGTGCGGAATGAGAAAAGTCCTGTCAGTGTGTCAAGTTTGCACAATCCTCACCCCATACCCCCCCCCTCAGTCTTAAATACACTGTGGTTATTGCCATAGCAACAACTTCCTGGAACAAGGGACTAGAGAACAGAGAGAGAGAAAGTATAGAGGAAGTGGTTTCAAATGGGGTTTTGACCGTTGTGGGGATTTGAAGGCCAATACCGATATTTTTGTATTAAAGCTACTGAGAGCTGATATTTTGTGCCGATAATCAGTATCTTCAAATTTAACCATTTTCACAGCAAAAAAAAAAAAGTATTTAGTGTTGGATGGATGGATCCACCACTAAATACTAAATTATTTCATCCTGCTGGGTAAAGTATGTGTGGGAGTGGCAAAACCTTGGCCAAAATCTTTCATGAGTAAAAGGCTATGTTCACACATTTTTTTTTAAAGTAGCACTTTTCTTTTCTTGAAAGACAATGGGGAGCAGTTGCAAGGTGGCTGGAAAGTGGCTACTTTGTAAAAGTGCTGTACCTTGCTTCTTAGAGAGAACCGATCGCTTTGGACCGGAGACCACATGACGTCAGCCACTTTTTTTGTGGGCTGACCAATAACTGCGAGGAAGGTGGTGGGGTAGTAGTTGTAACTCTGATCAGCTACTGCAGCTGGTCATTACGGAAACAAAGTGCATTTCACACAATTTTTTTATAATCAGCAAAACAATGTGGTTGAAGCAGCACTTTTTATACAAAACAGACGGAATAAGGTGAACATGCCCCATCTTAGTCAAACCACTTCCTGTCAAAAGTCCAGTGGTGAAAATGTTAATGCATATGTGTCCGTCCACAATGGTTCTTGTGCTGCAGCGTGTTACTTGAGACATGGTGAGTCAGGCAGCTGAGTGGGCATGAAGGCCGAGGGCTGCACAGAAGTCTCTCCCTCCCTTTTCCTTTCTGGCTTCATCATAAACATATAAGGAGAGGCTGGAGAAGGACTTCAAAAACACCAACAACTGTCTGAGGTTCACTCCAAAAAGATGACAAATTACAAACCCAGGAGTTCTCACGTCCTTCGATTCCCCACTCTGGCCAACCAGTTAAGTCCTCTGATGTCTGTTGTAATGAAGTCCTTCGAGTGCCTGGTACCGACACACCGGTCACTGAACCTCTCCTTGTCCCCCTGCAGTTTGCTTACAGGGCAAATTGCTCAGTGGATGACATAGTCAATCTGTGTCTCCACTATGCCCTGGAACACCAATGACTGCACTGCCAAAAAAAAATCTCCATCAAGCTGCTCAAGTTTGCGGGCGAGACCACTCACTGTGGTCAGCCTCATCTCCAATAAGGATGAGTCTGTCTATATGGTCATCATGGTGCTCCACCAACAATCTGGAGTTTAATGCTCTGAAAACAGTGGAGGTGTGGATAGACTTGCAGAGAACTTGCCCCTGGATATAAATGGCATATGGTCTCTTACCCTATATTAATTTCCTCTGATACATTGAGAGAGACTACTGCACTGTCTGACTATCAACCTACTACACAGCTGAATATTGAAAATTGAGTCTACATGTGTAATGTCGATTATGTATATTGGTATGTATTGTCCACTGTCTAATGTATGTCTTCCATTCCTTGAACAGAACTTGAACTGAAGTCCTATATGTCCGTGAATGGTGTTAGATTGTTCCCTTGTTTCTTCAAGATACGGCTCCATGCTACCGAGACAAACTCTATACTGGCAATTAAAGTCATTCTGATCTTCCTCTCCATATCTCTGCCGCCTGTGAGAGCTGGTGAGGTCCCTGAACCTCTCAGGATAAACTAACTTACTTAGTGTCCCATCATCTACATGCTAAAATTCTGGAGGAAACACTGAATATGTGTAATTTTTAAAAAATATCTGCACAAAAAATGGTATTGGTATGGACTTTGAGAAACTCATATTGTTCAAACCTGAATACTATCCATTGGATAATCATGGAAAAGAGATATTCACCAAAGGCTCTCCTGCTAAGATTGGTATGACACTGAAATTTTTTTTCCAGACAGTGTGATGTTGAGTGTTAGTGCTTTGTTTATGGCAAGATGCATGTGACTTCTTCATTTTAGTTAATCTCCGATGATGCCATCATTTGGTGCCTGTCAGTAGGAAACATGTTTTCAGTTAATTGCACATGAATCAACCTTACTGGAGCAGTAAAGAAGCTGGTAGCTTACTGAAAATGGAAACAACATATAAACATAACAGGCCTGCATTGACAGGCCATCAGTCCTGTGTTCTAGCTCCATCCTGTGTTCTAATGCAATAGTAGACTTGAACAATATGGCTACCAATTTAAGGGCATTGGCTGAAATTCTGCTGGCATGGACTCAAGGATCAACCAAGCCACAATTCCTCTTACGCTTTAATCAATATGCTATGCTTTCTTAGGTTCACTTAGTTTCTAATGCTAAGTTGAGTTGCCTCAAACCAACTTCCTCTCTGTTTGTTGCCAGTTACGACGCAGGGCATGACAACTACATTGACCTTATGGAGCTGAAACTTATGATGGAGAAGCTGGGAGCTCCCCAGACCCACTTGGGACTGAAGAACATGATCAAGGAGGTGGATGAAGACCTGGACAATAAGCTCAGCTTCAGAGAGGTGAAATCAGAGGAAAACAAGATACCATCTTATCATTAGTAGACCCATGAATCAATCTATTTTAAACCAATGGCAGATTAAAAAATGTTTTTCTATTTCTGTTCCCGTCTTCCTCTCTTCCTCCAGTTCCTGCTGATCTTCAGGAAGGCAGCAGCAGGAGAACTTGCAGAGGACAGCGGCCTCAGTGTCCTGGCTCGCCTCTCAGAGATTGACGTCTCCACAGAGGGCGTGAAAGGAGCCAAGACCTTCTTTGAAGCCAAAGTTAGTCCAACTCTTTCCCAAGACTGTAATGAAACTATCATAACGACAAACACAGGTCTCATTACAGAAACAGATTTAATTTACAAGCGTAGGCGTAGATGCATTCATGCACACACCTACATAGAATCCTTGTTACAATGTACCAGATTTAATATGCCGGGTTGCTTAATGTACCAGATTTAATGTGCCGGCAGTTCTGTCAGAAATATGCTATCAACCATGTCTGGATCATACAGATACATTAGCAAATTGGCTGTGCGCAAAGAATGGCTAAAGATAGAACAACCAGGCTGGGAAAAGGTTGTTTTGATGTGGGTATCCATTCAGTGCTGTAAGTGAATGGTCTGATCAGGTAGATTTATTTCCAAATGTAGGTTACTGTGACTCAGTAAACCTAGCCCTAGTCTCTACTCCAATACACTGAATTGGAGCTTGAGAAGAGTCAGCTCAGTTAACCTAAATAAATTAACTAACCAGATAGCTAATTCATCAAAGCATCTACTCTACTAATACATACTGTTAGCTAGTGTGTTTTCATCAAAATTAAGCAGATATATCAGTGATGAAATGATCAATTCCCAGTCAAAAACTGCACAGAAATTAACCATGTCTAGTCGATACGGGTGAGACCGCCAAGTCCTTAGTTTAAAATACAATCAGCTGTTCTCAGCAGCTGAGCAGAGGACCTCCAATATGGGGGGAGGGAGCGTTGCATCACCTGAAAGCCCTCTATTCCTCTGGACAGGTCCTGGCCATCAACGAGTCCAACCGGTACGAGGCAGAGATCCGCCAAGAGCAAGAAGAGAAGAAGAAGCAGGCTGAGGAGCAGAAGCAGAGACGAGCTGCCTTCAAGGAGTTGCAGTCGGCCTTCAAGTGACCACCTTCACCCCCCGAGCTCTACCTACTTCCTGTCATTTTTATCAATGTCTGTTTGTGAATACTCCATGTTGAAAAGCAGTTATGCAAGACAGTGGTGACTTGTCTTGAGTTGGGCACAGACTCAAAGTCCCATACATGCCAGTCACCGGTCTATGATACAATGGGTTGGATACATTCTGAAGAACCAGCGCTACCAGCAGTATGCCAGTGACAGTTAGTCTGTACACGTCTACTGGGGAATGTTGTGACGATTTAACTTTAATGTTACTGTTTTTTTATCAGTAACAAGCTTTTAGAAAGTGACGTTCCTGATATGTTGGGTTGTAACAATCGGGTTTGAAGCGGTCCGGTGTCCAGTCCATTGTATTTGCTTCCACTAGTGACAGTTGCACTCTACATGATGTCATCCTGTAAGTTTCACTGTATCCTGGCTGCAGTGTAACTAGCTTGCCTGAGCTGCGTTTTTACATTCCTCTTTCTGTGCGTGAAAATACACAATGCATGCTTTCCCAGACACTTAATCCCACTCTAACATAGCATTTATTCAGTGTTCAATTTTCCACAGATAATTTTAGCTCTATATTTTTGATGTTAGCTCAATATTTTTGATGTTCGGGTGGGTTGGAAGTTTGAAGGGGTTTTGGTTTGGGATGGATGTCTTTACATGTGTGGTGGTGGTAATTTTTTTAGCAGTGTGTTTTGCATGGGCCCAGTTCTGACAATCTTGAGTATCCTCTTGCCACCTGGACCTACCTGTTCAACTACTGACATACAATACCAATGGTAATATAGTGGTAATACCAGTACCATTTATGGTCAGACCATTTTGCTGTGTTTAAAAACTGCTGCTGCTCTACCTTTTTCACTGTTGCTATACTTCAAAACCATAACCAATGTGAATGTTTTCCCAAAATGCCAATCTGGATGGAAAGTGAATATTACTACCCTGTACAGTTTGGCCTGGGTGGCAGGAGGGGGGGGTGCTTCCTGTCATGTGGTATCATGCGGCTGTGAGAGAGGACGGTGGAGGAAAGTGGTACCCAAAACTGGTGTTCCTCAATCCCAGTCCTTGAGGCCCTCTGTATGTGCGGTGTTCATTCAGTCGAAGTTTGTGTTGCAACATGCCGCATGAGATGGGATTCACTCGTTTGGTCTTTGAGAATTCATAATGGTGACTGCAACCCCAAACCGGCAAACACAGGAGCACTCAAAGCTTTCAATTAAATTAAATTAGGAACAGGGTTTTGAGACCAGCTGCATAAGCCTTGTGTGTGCAGCATGGAAGCTGAGTTGCACACCTAAGATAAAAAAAAAAAAAAAAGGTGTTTGCTTTATTTGGCATCAACCTAAATTGATTTCCAACCTCTTGAGCACAATGCTATAAAACACAGATTTGCTACTGGTTTTCCTTGAGTCGTTGCAAGATGCAGCTTGTTGATGATGCGCTCTTACTGTTTAATCAGGTGAATCTTTCTTTAGCTTAGCCAGAGATATGCACAATTTGCACTCACTTGTCATTTGTTGTAAGAGTGTCTTAATCAAGAGATAGATTTAACCTTAATGCAAACATTTCAATTTAACTTTGAAATCAAAATTAGCTTCCATTCTTTGACCCTTAAGAATCAAGCCTGAGAACTTAAATTTTTGTATTGCAGTATAAGGAAGAATATAGATTATTTTAACATATTAGTTGTCTTCAAGGAAAAATGAGGGGAAGCTTGGATATTACTGTATAAAATAGTTTGCGAGCTTCCAACGTAGTGTTATTATTGACGTGGTATTGTCTAGTGATACCTGGCAGCACATCGCGGCACATTTCAACTAAAAGGGTGTGAATAAAGAATATAATATTTTTTTCATGACAATATACGTCTTAGAAATACTTTTAGTTTTATATGGAAAGGGATTTTGTGAAATTTTCTGCATTTATTATGGGCATGGTCCATAAGGTGGTCCGTTAATTTTAAGAAGGGAAAAAAAAGAACAAAGGTATACCCACTCTTCCAAATAAAAGATGATTTGCTAGTTGTTTGTCTGTGACTTAATAGATAGCTATTTTCTTTTTGTGGTGTGGAGGATTGTTAGTTGAGTAATTCTGTGTCAAATCCTCTTGGGTTTTGTCGAATCTGAAAGTTTGGTTTCGTCTGGTGTATACGATATGCAAGTCTTTCCATGTTGTGTCTCCTGTGTGAGCACTTGCTCTCTATTGATCTTGTGTAGGAACATGCCAACATTGTATTGAGTAGTGGTAAAAGGAAACAAAACCACAATATATTTTAAATCTTACAATGCATTCCCTTTAGATCTGCACGTAATTTGTTGAGGACAGAATAGAGACTAGAATTCAAGCGCGTATCCATTGAATTCCATGCATTTTGAACATTCCTCCATTATATTTTCCTCCTCCTTTTTTCTACTAATGTCTTCATTGTTCCTGGAGGATATTGTGCCAAATGTTTTTGCCCTAATCTAGCATTCCAATCTAGCATTCCACTGGAAGGTAACAACAAATGCTAATGAAACTTAAAAAATATAATATAGATTTTCACGATACCATACTATTGTCAGTGTTCCATGGGCATCGTTATAGACATCAATGCTTCAATTTTGTAATTTCTCATTACACTTACATATTGAAAGACATGTATCCAGACTTGGTCTGTGCTATCAAATTTGATTAATAATTTGAAGAGTTTTACAGTGTTGTCATCTTCCATGTTTTGACCAATCCTTGGTTGTTCAAGGTTCCATCGTTTTCCATGTACTTCTGTGATGTTGCTTACGATCACTATTCAAGTCTGTTTTACTCCAGTATGTTTCACTGTACTGTCTTGTAGGCTGATGAGTAAAAAATTTAGCTACTCCATAATCTACCTTTATTTTTGATTCTTAATAAAAATGTGTCATTCTTGTGGCAATAAAAGTTTTTAATTTGTATCATCACCTTCTGTCTGCTGACAAGTTCAAAGTGAACGGTCAACCATGTACTGAACTTGTTGCTATAGATGTGGGAGAAATCTGATGTGTTATAAAGTGGCCCCGGTGGCGCAGTGCTTGCACTGCTGCCTCACAGCAAGAAGGTTCTGGGTTCGATTCCCACCTGGGGCGCTATTGACTCTGGGGTCCCCAGGTGGGTTATCTCCCAGGCCTTTCTGTGTGGAGTTTGCATGTTCTCCCCGGGCTCACATGGGGTCCTTTCCTACAATAAGGACCCCCAATTGGAAAAAACATGCAAGAAGAACGCCATCTCCTGTCCCGTCCCTGACCACAACGTGGACCTAAGATCTGGAGTCATTGGTCCCCCGGCGCTGTAAAGGCTGCCCCTGGAGGGGCAGCATCTACAGGATGGGTCAAAGGCAGTGAACTAATTTCCCGCAGCCACCTTGCATGCGTGTGTGTGTTTGGCGGCCACCACTGACTGCATGCTGTGTGTGTGACATAAAAAATGTGTGGATTCAATAAAGTGTTCTTTCTTTCTTTAAAGACTGGCGTGACACTGACAGCAAATCTGCCTCGAGTGTTCTTTCACTTAAAGTTCAATCACGAGAGGCTAGGTTTACAATTATAAGCATTTATTAACAGAATGAGAGATGTGCATGAGCATAGGTTTGGCGTAGACTCCAAGTGGTATCCAGCAATAGGGTGAAGCTCCCGGGCTGAAAATCTAACCCTTCTGGATATCAGATGGAGCCGTGACGATGGTGGTGGCGGGGGAGGAGGTGTTGCATCGATCTGGTGCGGTTTAGGCAGCTGAAATGGCAGAAACACAGCTGACACTGCACGAAAAGCTGCGTTTCTGACTCCGAACACAGCCGCGAATCTCCACGGAACTTAATGTATTTGTCAGTAATCGTCAATTAACAACCCGCAAATTTAAAATCATGGGGCTCCAAAAACTGACAGAAACAAACCAGTATTTCTGCACGAAAGTCGAAAACCCCCGAGGAACATCTGCCATCAGTCTCGGTGGGGGGTAGAGTACTTACCTCATTAGAACAAAGGGAATTTTCACACCTGCGTGCCGTATCGCAGTTCACACCAGACCCACGTGGGGAGCACCATGCAGTAATGGCTTTCAATTTCATTGGAAGACCAGCTAAGACTG
>CABFOQ010049202.1:0-29248 GCA_900660455.1 Gephyroberyx darwinii | reverse complement strand
GTAGGGCTGTCAATCGATTAATCGCATGATTGTCCATAGTTAATCACAAATGAATTGCAAATTAATCGCAAATTAATTGCACATTTTCTATCTGTTTAAGATTTACCGTAAAGGGACATTTTTCAAGTTTTTAATACTCTTTTTTAATACTCTTTTTTAATACTCTTATCAACACGGAAGTGGACAAAATATGCTTGCTTTATGCAAATGTATGTATATTTATTATTGGAAATCAATTAACAAGACACAACAAATTGTCCAGAAACCCTCACAGGTACTGCATTTAGCATAAAAAATATGCTCAACTCATAACATGGCAAACTCAAACCTGCTATATTTGACAATACTTAGTAATATGACTAAGTAAGTATCTCACACAATGTAGTGTGTCCAACCTTTTTTTAAGCATTAACACAAATAACGGACTGAATCAATCCAGGGACCCACACAGGTCAAGCATTTACCAATATGCTGCTTGTAGGTTTGTCCGTGGGTTTCTCTAACCCTGATCCAGGACCCTTTGGGAGTCCTTCATCATGTGGCTGTTTACGTCTCCCATTGGGTCCTGTGTTGCTCCATTGACTTTTTACCGCACGAAAGTCAGCGAGCCCGATAATGAAACCAATACGTCGAATTTCTGTTGCCTAAACAGATGTCCATAATCCTTCACTTGTCTACTTGCAGGGCGGCGGGTGGCCGCCCTGCAATACAGGACCCTCTGGGAGAGGTAAACAGCCATATGATGAAAGACTCCCAAAGGGTCCTGGATCAGGGCTAGTAGAACGGCAAATTGCTGTGCCGCTGATGGCAACACAACGCGATGCGGGTAGTGGAGCTCGGCCGTAGCTGTGTTAATGCGTCAAAAAAATAGTGGCGTTAAAACAAATTTGCATTAACGCGTTATTATCGTGTTAACTTTGACATACCTGGTAAGAATATTTTAGGTTCATTATGAAACTGTGGCGGGACAAATTAGACTATGGCGGGCCGCCACAGTCTAGGTAATTAATGGGAAACACTGCGGTGGAACACCAACTATGTACACTGTGCAGTTATCAAGCACTAGTACTGTCTTACCATGGTAATGGCTGCAGCAGCAACGACAGTGCTGACCGTTGTCCCTGGGATGACGCTGGTCAGCGACGCGCTGACGTCCACTGCCACAGTAAACCGTTTACCGACAGGCTCCACATTCTGACGCCAAAACCACAATGGTACAAGAGATCATTTGTGTTAGTAAATGCTTTCAGCTGCAGTTTTCTTTGATGAGCAGTCAGAAGCTGTGCGAAAAACAAAACAACCTACCATAAAACTCTTGTAAAAGGCAGAGTCCAAGGCGTGGAGGATGCAGCTGTGTGGTTGCCATTTTATTTTACCTCGATAGCTCTGGCCTTTTTGGTAGTTTTCAGAAGCCAAGAAGATGCTGAAAGGGTGGATCTTCTCCTGGAGGGTTTAACACAATCGGCAAATATTCAAATAAAATTTGATACAACACACTTTTAACCTGTCAACTGAGAGCAGATGAGACGATAGCACTAGCAGCCATGGGTCTTACCTTCTTTAGTGCCGCCTCACTCTGGATTCTGTCACAAACTGATGCCATGTCTGAGCTTCCTGGTTCCACAACTTTGTCTGCCGTCATCTTACCCAAGTTCCTTAGCATTGATCCGAGAGGCATTTCCTTGAACAAAGCTTTCCATACCTCCAGAAAAAGAACACATCAAATCCATTCCAATTTGGGCAAACAAAGTATTACAATTAAATGCTTAGATTATATTATGTGAATTTAATTGATATAATCTAGTATAATATATATGTATTTATATTATCATTTCAAGTGATTATGGAATACCATCATCATAACATTGTGTGTCATTTTGATACTGGACAAATGCTTTGAAAACAACTCTCAAATGACAACCTGCAGCAATTCATCACTTTAGTCAAGACTTAATACTGAATGATCAAAAAAGACACAACTCACTTGTTTGGACTTCAGGTGGTCTGTCAGTAGCTGTTCCCTCTCCAGTCTGTGTTCTTCTATTAGATGAATGACTTCTGTTTCATCACAGCTGTGCTTGACCTTCTCCACCACTTCAAGATATGAGAGGACTTTGACGACCTCCTCGGAGTTCTCTTTGTCTGCGTATGCGACCTGGACTTCTTTCCATCCTTTTGTTACATATTTACTGATCAATGCAATACCTGAAAGCACAGAAATATGTCCATTGTCCTTGAACCCAAGTCGTGTCTCTATGCACCTTTCAACAAAATGAACCAAAATGACCAAGTCCTAAAGGAGAGTTAAAAGATGGCTAATAAGTTTAGTGCAAAGTGAATTTCGCTAACAAGGTAAGACTCATCGTTTACCAACAGAATATGTATCTCATAGCACAACAGTCAGGACCGGTTTATTACAAATGTAAATAGCTATGTATAGGCCTACTGTGCGTCTATGGAAACTCACTTTCGGAGGCTGGCTTGGTGTGGGAGAGCCTGAGCAGATCTTGGTGGGACCAGCCCTCTCTCTGTTTACATTTGGTCACAGCCAGAGCCAGACTCATGGCGTCCTGCTCATTGTACCAATCTGACACCGCTTTCCTCAGGGCACGTCCCCAAATCCCACACTTCATGCCTTCTTTCAGTTCCTTCTTGTACTGGATGAAGGAAAAGAGGTGGGCGGGGACCCGACAGACTTCCTTCAGGGCTTTGAACGCCGCCTGTCTGGTCTTCAGCTCAGAGTGCTGGGAGCACAAAGCCAGGGCAAAAAGACAGGGGTTAAGTCTGACAGCCCGCCCATCCTGAGCAAACCTCTTTATCTCCTCCACCACCTCACAGCCTCGGCTCTCCTGGAGCATGGAGAGCAGAGCCCCAGCGCTTTCCATGCCGAGACGGCACTCCTCCTTGGTGGTATATATGTCACCCTCAGAGCCGTAGCAGAGGAAACGGCATAGTCTGGCCTTATCGCTCAGCTCCCATGGACAACCACCACCTGCTGAGTTCGGGGTGTGGTTGCCTGATGGCGAAGGCGCTGTGATAGTACTTCCCGATGGCTCCATTGTAACAAGAAGGCCTGGAACAGATATTGCAGACAGGGCAAGTAATTAACTCATCCAGACTGGTAGATCCCAAATTAACCAACCCTTTCACCTTTCTCCACCAGCCAAACACAATGAAGACATTTAAAAGGGTCAAAAGCACAAACCATAGCCCAGATTTACCTGAATTACGCTGGAGTTAATTTCCTACCCCAGTAAGTGGCAAAAATGTGCAATACAGCCCTACAGTCAATTGTTGTTGAGGGAGCTGACTGACTAACTGCTGTCGGCCTCAATAAACATGTCAAGTTCAGATAACGTTGACTTAGCTGGCAACGTTACTTACTCGGTGGCTAACTCGACTGACAGAAATAGCTTCAAGCCGATTACAGCCCATGATACCCATAAGACAGATAATAAAATAACCATTCATAGCCACAAATGCAAAGCAAATGTTTTACAACTTTAGTCCACATAATGTTAAAATTAGCTGCAGAGAGAATCGTAACAGTTGGCTAACGCTATGTTAACGTTAAAATATGTAGCAGTTGAGGTTTAGGTAAGTTAAGGTAAAGCTATGTAACGTTACGCTAGACAGTAAGTTAGACAACTAGCTTAGCTGGTTGTATCATTACTATTAGCTAGGTTGTCATCTAGTAACAATATCTTGCATACTGTTAACGTTATTCAACATCTGAGTGTAGCTGGATGGCCGCTATCCGCAGACCAACATGAGAGCCACATCAGAGGTTTCCCAACCGGAAAGATGGGCTACCCAACCTGACGCAGTCCGCCTGGGATGGGCAGCTGGGCTAGTCATCTAAGCTAACCTTTAGCTAAATCATGTTAGCTTAGCTGCCAACGTACATTTGGCAATATCGTAAAAATGATTTGATTATTGTCAATGAAACATTATTTCCTCGTCGTGTTGTAATTAAAACTTACTGAAATGTATGTGCACAGGACTTGAGTCTTGGATGTTAGTGTAAAAGGCGTCCCCTCTGGAATCCGACTATCAGTGAAGCAGCCAGACGGTGGCGAGGTGGATGCTGGGATACAGACAAACTGCCTGGCGTGTCCTACTGGGTCCTACTGGGTTTGTTCGCTGAAGTTAAAACATCGTGATTTATCTTAATTCGCATTTCGTTGATAGTATAAAACTTTAGATTGCTTTTGACCCCTCTCTTCACTCAGAAACTCCATAGCAAACTAATCTCACATTTCCACTGATAGCAGTTCAACTGCTTATAGTCTGCTGGGAGATAATTTAGTCTTTCTTAATAAATATCCCCACTGTCAGATGAATGTGATGTTGAGCCATCATAGCCCAGCAAACAGTTCAGTATGAGACACTTCAGTTCAGTATGACACTGTTAGTGTGTTTAGTTTAGCAAACGTTGGTGAATTTTATTAAGGCCAAATTTCAAAATCAAAACTTTGCATTAAAACGAACACATTGCTGCAGTGAGAGTAGTAGTCATAGCTGTAGTGCATCCACATGGACAAATTTCCACAATGCAGATCAGTAGAGAACACATAACCATGGATGAAAGGACCCTATCAGCTTGGCAATAGCTGCAATTTCAAAGGCTATCAAACTGGTGCACATAATTCTTCTGCTTCCATCTGACATGCCTACCTCCCATCTCACAAGAGATTCTCATTGTTTTGACTCTGGCTGGTACTATGGGGAGACCATAGGAGTTAACATTGACCTGATCATTTTCTCTGACAGTCACACAACACCGGAACAATTCAAGTGATTGGTCAACACTTTAGCCAGTAACTCTACCCCTGTCCCTGCTCTCATCATATCCAGACTTGATCCTCTTTTTCTAATCCTCTTCCTCTATCCTTTTCCTTTTTACCGGTTGTCCTCCTCCATTTTTTTTGCTTCCTCCTTCTCCTACATCTACCTCTATCTATAGTCTATAATTCAGATAAAATAATTATGCTGACTCAATCCCCTAATGCCTGAAAAGTTTGCTCACTGTTTTGTTTCTGACTCAATTTCTCAATTAGTGAGGACTAGGCTAGCCTCTAAATTAATGTTAATGTAACCCTGGGGCTGTTTTTTTGTTGTTGTGTGGATTAGTATAGCAAGTGTAGTGGGTTTTAATGAAGCAGCGTCCATGGATGAGACTTAATCATGTGGGACCTGAGCTGAAAATGTTTATCTCACAATCTATACTACATGTGTCACAATGTGATTTCAAACTTGCAACAAGATTATTTTACATCCTTCTCACCAAGATAAAGACTTTGACTAAGCCTAATCTAAGAATTCACATTTAACATAAAACGGACCGAGTCAGCCTCACATGAAAACGAAAACTGAAATGATCTTTTTACCCCATGTGTTATATGGCATGAGAATGAAACTTTTGTCATTATTTCAATACTTCTAGTCCTACCATCGTACATATGCACATTGTGATCACCATTTTCTCAGCAAAGAATGAGACTATTTGCAAAAGATTGAATTTTCTCTGTAGATCTTCCAAGACACCATCAGGTGGCAGTAGCACATCATGTGTTGGGATGCAGGGTCAGTTTTTAGACTCAGACAGATTCTTTGTTTGTCATTTTTACATCTTTCCAGTTTCTTTTATTTTCTTGATGTGCAGCAATAATCCAACAGTTAGTATACAACTGCCACAGAAATACACATTACAATGCTCCATATATTATACACATGCAAACTCAGAAAATAGGTTACAGTCCTGCTGCAATCAAGTGCATTTGCTATTGTGGTGATACATAAAAATTCACATTCAAAAGTTCACATTCAAGATTAGATGAAGACCTAGGCTTACTCAGCCAATACCACAGGGGTAAAAGACGTTCATCTTCACTGCGTTCTCGTAGTACATCTATGCTGCCTAGATTATATCCATTGCAGAGACTGGCACTGCTTTTCAGTCTCTTACTACATTGTAGTCACTGCCATGTAAAGTGATGTTTGTAGTGAAGTGACAGCACAGCGTCTGTCGATAGCAGTTCCTGAGGTTGTGGCTTTGCAACACTTTATTCCAACAGCGTCTGTGGTATCAGACCTTGTCTCTGGGATCCAAATCCCAGACTGACTAGTTTTCAATCATACTGTATTAGATCGACAGTGTTCTTTATCTTAAAGGCCTTGCGGTTCTTCCCAAAGCTCCTCGGCCTTGAAGCAGCATCAAACAGGTCTTTGTATTGGTCAGACCGAACGAAGCGTGGGAAGGAATCGTTCTCCATTAGGCTGTAGATTTTCTTCTGTGCCTCAGCAAAACAAGACAGACTTGGTTGTTGGAGATTCTGGCCGATGAGATCTCTTGTGTAGAAATCCAAGTTTATCTGAAAAGATGCATAAAGCATAACAATCAGAAACTGGAATCATTAGGGGTGTCCTCCTGGGTCAGTTTGCTGAGATGCACACCATGTAACTGTGACGTTCGAATCCCACCCAGCACCTTTGTTGCACGTCACACCCTCCCTCTCCCAGTCCTCCCTGTCTCTCTCTACCTTGAACTGTCCAATACAGGCAGAAATGCCAAAAATCTTAAAAAACAACAACTCAGTAGAATCATACCTAGAAGTGGATAATCAAGACACTGTTTGAGTTTAGATATTGTGGTTTAGCTCAAGCACATTTGCGCAACAACCTGCATAATTACCAGAAGTGGAAGGTAACTAGTTACAACTGCTAGTTACTGCAGCTGAGTAGATTGTTTAGAGGAACGCTACATGCTACTGACTTGAGTAAAATATTAAACTTTCCTTAATATTTATTGCAAATTTCAACAACTACAGAAACCACCACTGCAAAAAACACATTTGATACCATGGCCTCTGTTGTGTGTGAGCAAAAATGTCTCAATTCTTAGGCTTTAAATATGTTTTGTTACACTGAAATTCTCCTCATCATGCAGTTTGTTTTTACCTCTCTTGGAGAATCAGTCCTGATGAATTCCTCATAAATACTAGTCGCTCTCCAGGTTAGCTGCTCTGGACTGTTGATGGTTTTAAACTCTTCACAGGCGAGCCAGAAGTCTAGGTTCTCTTCACAGAACTCTGTCTTCAGAAAGTCCCAAAATGCCGCTTGTCCACCTTGTACACAGCAGATGATAGAAAATAAATGATCAAAAATAAACAGTCAACAGCCGTGAGCCACCATTATGTCTGTAATGCTTGAAAGCAGATGGAAATTACTTTTCTGCGAAAGGAGTGTCTCAAGCGATTCTCCCAGTAGGCTTGTTTCATTTGCTGACTGTCTGCAGAGGGAGTTTATTTTAGGTTCAAAGATAACATTAAATAAGACATCACAAAATAAACTTATGATCGAATTCACCAAATACCTGTTGACTTTCTTTCTTGATGATGGACTGAGGATGAAGTTATGTATTCTCAATTTCCATGCGTTTTGTCTACAAGAGAGACATATTAAGGACTATTAAGGAAGTATAACTCTCCCAGGTACATAAAACAAGCAGCCAATAGAAATGGACCCTTCAAAATAAACCTCTTCACGTTACAATGAAACACACTCACCTTCCCTTCGTCTCTGGGAGGTCCACAGAGGTCGTCTCACAGATAACATTCATTATGATAGTTTGAATTAGACAAATGATGCCTACACCTTCACAGTATTTCCACCATTATACTTGATGCTGCTCTGGTGATTCCTTGGAATAATTTCTCTTGTGCTTCCTTGTGCTTCAGAAGAATGCTTCCCTATTGTTAAGGGAGCAGTAAAACTTCCCAGCCACACAGCTTCACCGCCAAGATCCCCATTGGTTGTTTTTCCCTGAGCTGCATTAACTCACACCTTGCTATCTTTAACCTTAAAAGCAGCCCACTTGTTACATAAATAGAAGGAGCCACATGAATACTAACTGCGTCAAACCTTATGGCCTTCCTTTTTGTTTTTTTATAGAACAAAACATGACTGTGTCTCACCACCCCCGTCACATTCTCCACAAGCATTACAAAGGGGAGTTAAAATCATTTGGCTTGTACGTCATTTGAGCCAGACTGATGTAACATGTGCGTTTCTTTTATGCTTAGTAGCCTAACTCACAAGTGTCTAAAAACTGTCTAGCGGACATGAGCTTGTCCTTGCAGGTTCAATTTGTCTCTTTCTCAGTGTCTGGTTAAACCACCCTTCCCAATTTAAGTGCAGGGATTTCATGATGAACAATGAATTTTGGCTCTGCATTTCAATTCAGATATTCTGCCATGTTTAGCTTTCAGAAGAGCGTTAGCTTCATAAAATGAACAATATATTGACCAATCATGTACTTAGAAAGTTAATTTAAATGATTAAGTGTCACATTGTCAATACATATCAATACTAGCACTTATAAACTGATTAACTCCCCTTTGACCAAACTGTTCCTGAAGGTATTGTCACTTATACGGTCACATTCTGCATCTTACATTGTAGTTTGTTATCTATCTATACTTTTATTGATTTATTAATTTATTGATTTGTTTCCCTCTTCTCTGCTTTTATTTATTTATTGATTCATTTATTTTCTTTGTACATTTACTAATTTATTTATGTATCAATTGATAAGACACCACATTTAAACTTTTAGGCAAATGACACTTGATATGCTGCCCTGTGCATCCTAGGGTGAGATTTACTTCCTCTTTTATTTTTCCTGGCACCTTCAAGCTAAAAAGCTGCCAGAATGCTGTCTTTGATAAGACATGCTTAGCTGTCATTACTAGGATCAAGGTGAACACCTATCAAGATTGTTCTTTAAATAGACTGTCACAAAGATTTTAAAAAAGAAAGAAAGAAACTTGAGTGAATGAATGTTTGGTATGTGGTAAACAGGAAGTAGTCTTGGATGGGAGAGCCTACACTGTTCATAGTTCACACAACCAAAACAAAGACAGGTAGTCAAGACAGAGTATGACCTTCTCAGTATCACAAGGATGCACTCACGCGAATAAGCATGTGGGGTGCATGACCAGACTGGGCTCTGTTAAACAGGAAGTAGTCATGAGAGGGAAAGCCTGTGGCTCCATAGCAATCCAAAATTGTGCTGTGTAATTGTAAAAGTTCCCACGACCTCAACTTGGAGAGCAAAATTGGCTTTGCTTGTGATTTTAGACATTACTCGTACATGGCAAAAGTAAAAAGTAAGTCATTTAATCATGTATTGAGTTTTAAAATATTACTTTTCTCAAGGCAAATGAAAAACATGGGTTTGCCAAGTGGGGTGAGATCATTTCTCTTGTTTCCTCTGTAAATTTACTTGCCTCAAGAATTTTCCTGAATTGAATGTCAACTTCTTGAGAGTGATCTGTGTTAAAACTGCAATGGAAACAAGTAGAATTAACTCACTTTTCCAAAGAAAAAATAAAAGCAAAACTGACTATGAGAGCATATGACCTGTTATTTTTTTGTGGCGTACTCACTTCATTATTGAGGCCGTTGTTGAGGAAGTAGCAGAAACCAAGACAGAACAATGCAGCAGAACACAATATCTAGATCAGTTCCACATGAGATTTACATCATCGACCAGATCAAACCAGAATAACCACGCTAAATAAGAACACTGGGTGCCAGGACATTGTTCATGGTATGACAGGGAGACTTTTAGAGTGGATCATCATCATCGTTTATGATAACCATTACTATCATCATGTATGCTGCGTGACTCTCATGAGTGTTTCAATAAAATGATGTGGTAAATAACATAATATAATATAATAATAATTGTGTGGCACCTTCTCTGTTTGTAAGTAAGAACTCAAACAACCCCTATATAGACAGATAGATATAGAGATATAGATATAGAGATATAGATATAGAGATATAGATATAGAGACATAGAACCTGAATTTGCATGGTATGCTCTAACCATTGTGCTAATTGAGGCACATGCTTGCGTGTTAGTTTTGAATAATATGCTTTGGTCGCCTTGGTGAAGGCCAAAATTATGATAGTGGAAAAAGTTTACAACTTTTCATTTGCAACCAGTAAATTCACTTACTGTACAATAGAACAACTCATTTATGGTACACCTTGGAATTTACATTTGATATGGCATATCTATAAAGTTTTTGGGAAACCTATGTTCATCATTGAGGCTGAACAGTTTAATTTATGACAACCCTTTCTTATTCGTAAAATCTGTCCTGTCATCTGTCCTGACATCAATTTGTGAACTTGACTGTTCTTTTATCAACCCATCTGGCAGAATTCATACAAATTCATGTAAATATAGACCTTATACACCATCAACAGTGAACCTGATGGTCTCAAAGACTAAAAATAGTTTTACTTGGATGGTGATCTAATGTCTAAGCTATGGGAGGTTTTACTGAAATAGATTTGAATCTGGTGGACGTTTTCCACCTGAACAAAGCTTCCTTCTGTCTGGCTCAGCAACACCAACTAATAATCCACTGGCCTCCAGTATAGCCCATGTGGTTCAAAGAGGATGACGTTTGTCTCATGACACACTTCTCACTTCTTAATACATCTTTTCCTGCTCTATTAGGCAAGATATGTACTGGACATGGACAGATAAGACACGTATGTTATTGTTGTTGTTATGTGCAAGCACAGTAACAATTACGGAGGACATCACCAATGTTGTGCATATTTTGCATCAATGCTTTGTAGACGTAAGTCATATACTGCACATAAGTCAAACACGCACATCCTGTATTTCTGAGGCGTCAGTTCTTTTGACTCAACTATCTCTTCTTCAGATGGTCATATGATCATCTTATCTCCAGAGAGTCTGGTTACTAATTGACACCGTAATGCAAACAAGGAAGTGGTGACTAGTCTGTGGTCCAACCGTCTTAACACCTCAGTAGCATCTCAGTAAAACAACAGCCAACAGCCTGCTTAGTGAAAAATAAATAGGACCTTCAAACTCTGCTGAAAGCTCTTTTGGCAGAAAAATTCAATTACTGTAGTGCACTATATGTCAGCTACTATTCAGTGAAAACACAATGCACACACAGTTTTGCAGAAGCATTATTCAGTGTGTGTGTGTGTGTGTGTGTGTGTGTGTGGATGCTGGAGTGAGAAAAAAAAGGTTGTATTTTAGAGAACATAGGTCTCAATCCTTCCTCCTTGATTTTTGTGACCTTTAACAATATGATACTTCTTGGATTCCCATGGGGAAATTCTCTTTCCCTGTGCCTTTTTGGTATTCTAAATGCAGTTTCAGGGTTTTTTCCACAACATCAAAAAAAAGTTTTAAACTTTATAATAAGGGTACATAAATGAACATGAATTAATAGATTAACTAATAAATGAATCATTAATTAATGAATGAACCACCAGGAATTCCTAAAGCTCACCATTAACAAATGAATGAGTCATACCTTAGCTAGTGTGGTGACTTAATGCATTTGTACATAATGGTATTAACAGATATTATTAATATATTAATTCAGCAGGGAGATCAAATGGGCTGTAAACCCACAAGGCACAAAAATGGCAACCAGTGCAGCCAACAGTGACATATGAACAAGAATACAGATACAGAACCTGATTCCTCATCTCGTCATAAACAATGCACATAGGAGCCACTTATAGGTAGGAGCCATAGCAGGTAGGAGCCATTTATAGGTAGGAGCCACTAGCAGGTAGGGACCATTTATAGGTAGAAGCCACTAGCAGGTAGGAGCTACTTATAGGTAGGAGCCATAGCAGGTAGGAGCCATTTATAGGTAGGAGCCATAGCAGGTAGGAGCCACTTATAGGTAGGAGCCACTAGCAGGTAGGAGCCACTTATAAGTAGGAGCCATAGCAGGTAGGAGCCACTTACAGGTAGGAGCCACTAGCAGGTAGGAGCCATTTATAGGTAGGAGCCACTTATAGGTAGGAGCCACTAGCAGGTAGGAGCTACTTATAGGTAGGAGCCACTAAAAGGTAGAAGCCATAGCAGGTAGGAGCCATTTATAGGTAGGAGCCACTAGCAGGTAGGAGGTACTTATAGGTAGGAGCCATAGCAGGTAGGAGCCATTTATAGGTAGGAGCCATAGCAGGTAGGAGCCACTTATAGGTAGGAGCCATAGCAGGTAGGAGCCACTTACAGGTAGGAGCCACTAGCAGGTAGGAGCCATTTATAGGTAGGAGCCATAGCAGGTAGGAGCCACTTATAGGTAGGAGCCATAGCAGGTAGGAGCCACTTATAGGTAAGAGCCATAGCAGGTAGGAGCCACTAGCAGGTAGGAGCCACTAGCAGGTAGGAGCCACTTGCAGGTAGGAGCTACTTATAGGTAGGAGCCACTAGCAGGTAGGAGCCACTTGCAGGTAGGAGCCTGCACAGATCCACTCTACTGTTGCCACACAACCCAGAGCTCTCTGCAGTCTATTGGTGTGTCGAATATTTGCCCATCAAGCATGAAAATCCAGGGGCATCTAACCTTATGTGTGTGTGTGTGTGTGTGTGTGTGTGTGTGTGTCTGTTTCACACAAACAGATTTTCCTCATTTCACTGCACATTTCTTTAGTAAAACAAGATTAGCCATGTAGGTCATTTAATTAATACAGATTTTAATGCAGGTTGAATATTTTTATCAAATATGTACAAACCCATAAACCTTTTACATTCACATTCATAAGCTTTTCACACTTCTTCTCCCACATACAGCTTAAAACATGTTATATTGTGTGATAGTTATTTCAATGTTTCAGCAATGATGACATAATTTAACCTGAGCTTTTAAATACATTACTTTGCACATGAACAATCCTAAGCTAAATACAGTAACTATTAATCTACGGCTTCTAATGGACTGTGCAACTGCAGATGTCAGTTGCTGCAGTTGCATCTCGCTGTGTGGAAGGTGTTGTTTGTACCACTTTTGCTTCCGTGTGGCTCTGAAACAGAAAGTCCCTAGCAATCACATTACGTTATCGTGGCATCTGTGGTGAGATCTTTGCTCCCACAGAATTCACAATGTTCTTTTTTGTGAGAGACTCAAGAGACAAACCCAGCCAAGCATTTACAGCTCCTAATACAGCAACCCCATCATGTTGATTAAACCATAACTCTGGCCATTTTCTACCCCGTTTTCCCATCATTATCAATCATACCAATCGGTTCTGACCAAAATCTCATCAATTGCTTCACTATAGAGCTGCTTATGTCTTGCTTGCTCTCTGCTCACCGTGACAGTCAGTGGACACTCCAAAAATCAACCCCATAAGCACCCAGAGCAAGTCTTTTTCTACTCACACTCTATAATGACAAATGTATGTATTTCATTTTCAGTTTATCCATGACCTGACAACTTTTAACTTTGTTTTGCATCACTTTATACAGTGGTGCATGTCGACAGGCAGCTGCAGTCAGACAGTAAAACGTAAACACGGAAGTGGTAAAGCAATGGCATCAAGGTAGCATCAAAACTGCACGAGTAAGGCATCACATTTGATGATTTTCATTTAAAATGTTTTACCAAGATGTCTCATTACACAGCAACCAATCAATGTGTTGAGAAAGACATGCTTTGGGTGCTTTTGGGGTTGATTTTTGGAGTTTCCATTGGCCCTAGAGGGGGGTTAGTTCCCAGGTAAGCAAGAAGTAAGTAACTCTATAGTGAGGCCATTGATGAGATTTTGGTCATAATCAATCGGTATCAGTAGGGTCCACATTGAAAATGGCCAGAGTTATGCTTTCAAGGATCACCACCAGCAGTCCCTGGATGAGTAAACACCCAGATGCAATCACTTCAATTCACACCCGCTCCCTGGTAGCACTGCATAGTCCAGCGTCAGGCCCAGCCTCACAATCCAGCCTGTACAAACACAGTGTCTCTGGTGTTTTTTTCTTACACCTTCATTTATTCTGACGCGGTGCTCCATAAAGTCCTATAGATGTCTGATCTGAGGAAACGAGGGTAAGAGTCTCTCTCCATTAGGCCATAGACGATCCTCTGGGCCTCATCGAAACACACTGTGGTGGGCGCCTTCACGTTCCACCTGATCAGCTCCCTGGTCTTGTGATCAATGTTAATCTGGAGGCAGAGGAGACATGATGAGAAACTATGAATACCTAAAGAAGAACACCAGTGTCATTTACAGTTGTAGCCCATTTACTACTGTCTACGTCTAAGATGCCCGGATAAGAAAACATAGATGTGACTTCCATTTATTCCTGTGGGTGTCTGACAGGTGATTTACAGTAAGAAGAGCGCAACATATAATGAAAAAACAATAAAAATAGAAACTTTGACAAAACCAAATTAAGGCTTCATGGTTACAGCGATGGATTGTCTTGCTCATTTCATACTGTACAAGAGTGAATTACAGCAAATGGTTTCTTCTGAAGGTAGAAAAACGAGCCTTGATATCTCCAACTACGCTCACTGTGTGCTGACACCACGAGGAATAATGGAAAGGAGTGGGGCAACCTTAATGATTGGCAGAAACTTTAAAAAAAAAAAAACATTAGTATAATCCTTTAAAGTAGCAGCGGTGGTGGTGGTGGTGGTGTGTGTCTGTGTGTGTGTGTGTGGAAGGAGCGAGGGGAGTAAAATTTATGAAAGCACCGTACACACCTCCCTAGGAGCTTCAGCTTGAATGTAGTGTTTGAAGATCTTCTTGGCCCTGGAGGACATCCTGAAGGAAGACTTGATCTTCTTATAGTCCTCACACACCAGCCAAAATTCAACGTTTTCATCACTGAACTCCGACTTCAAGAAGGCCTGAAATGTCACCATGCCATCTAAACAGGAAAAAGGCAAACAACGGTTGAGTGTTTATCACATCGATCACATACAGCGGGAGCAAAGTTATTCAACAACTTTTGGCACTGTGAATTGAGATCTTACATTTTGATGCTAGAAGTCTTTCCAACGAGTGAGACCACTGGGACAACTCCTCGAAACAAAGCCTGCAGAAGAGGGACACGATAGTTTAGGTATAAAAAGTATGATAAATGTTTGTTTAGAGTTTCCATGGAGGAATTTTAGACAATGAAATGGCTTTTTGCTTACTCACCCTTCAGTTTTTGAGCCCTGAGAAGATCTGCCCCGCAGCCGAGACTTGAGGTTTCCTCCCCTGAAACACACAGTGAACGGGTGAATCAAACAGACACAAACCAATAAAACTCACTTTGCTAACATGTTCTTCTTCTACTTGATGGTTGATTAATGGTAACATGAAATAGTAAACATCATACCATCAGCTAAAATACTTACTTTGCCTTTCTCCTTTTCTTGTCCTCAGTGTCCATGTTGAGGTGTGGTAGCTCCTTTGGTGGCGATGTGACTAGACTTGGCATGATGAAGACCCAGAACCATGGGTTTCCATGTACATGTATGAGTGTATGATGGGCTATTCTCTCAGCGAGTTGTGAGAGTTTCAGTTGCCACTGTGAGTCTGTTCGACGGCTCGCTCAGCGTTGACATATATACTGCAGGAGAAGTTTGTGTGTAGCGTCACAATATCATACTGAGCTAACCACAGAAATAGAGGAAGTTGGGGATGACGCGAACTGGCCCGGACTGGCGTTACAGCTGTCTATCTGTATTGTTCTGAAACCTGCACAGGTCATCACTTGTTTGGTTTGAAGTCTGGGGATGCAAATGGGCCAGTGGAAAATTCAGCAGCAGATAGGCAAATGTCGAGCGCCGCTCTGTGCCCTAGTTTACTTCAAGACCAATGCTGTTGTTCTAGTTTTTGAAAACATTTGAACTAGGAGTGATTTTCAACAGTGGGGGAATTTCTGTTCATGCTGTCATAAAACTTGCAGCTGAAAATAGGAATAGTTATCCACCTAATATTGTTCATGACACTAGCATGAGCCAGAGAAACTATCACAGACCAAACAACCCAGAAAGGAAGTAATGACAAATGCGTTATCATCCTCATGATAATTGATAAAAGTAGTGTCATGAAAATAGAGCAAAAGTTTTCTGAGAAATCCCCTGACAGTGAAACTCTCATCTCATGCTTATCCCACAGACCTTATTTTTATTTTCTTTCTTCTCTTGTTTTATTGAAAATTGATGATTTTGATAGAAATTCATTTTGAATGTTATTTCCTCAGGAAGTGTTCCTCTTCATCATTCATCTTTACAGATTACAGCTTAAGGCGTTTGAGCATGCTACACCCTTTATGTCAAAGTGTAAATGCAGGTTCCCTGATGAATGTAGTAGCGTAGAAATTAGTGGTAAAAGTATAAATATTCCTAAACCAAAGTACATAACCTCTAAACTGTGCCAAAGTATACCTACTCTCAAACCTACACCAGGTTTTTTTGTCTTCATGTTCACCTCAGTTTAACTCACTGGAAATGTTTAGTCTCAGTTCTCAGAGTGCAGCTGTTTTCGTACAGACGTTTCTTTATTGGGAACAACACCAGTCTGTGTGTTTCCTCCATCAACTGTGCACCGGGCCACAGCATGAGACTGAATGGCTCCCCTCAGCTCCTGTAGTTTTAGGATGTTCTGTGTTCTTGTGTTTCCTACCAGCCATAAAATGTAGTTTAGCGAGGCTACTCATCGCCGTACATCATAACCAACAGTGCATGGATTAGGTGAAACTTGTGGACTTTGAAACAAGATTTTCTTTAACACTATCCAACGAACATTACCCTCCACCCACAAAGAGTTGAATGTAACTAGAGGAGTTGTCAAAACCAGAGGAAGTGCGGTTACAGCACAACACACAGAACAACCGCCTATGAGCATGAATGCAGCATGTCTGAAAATAAACCGACTGTACATTCAGTGCCACCCAAACAAACAGAACAAAATGTTCACTCAGACGGGTCACATGTGAGAAACTAAGCTCTTCCCACTTCCACTTTCCATGGCCAAAAAACAAAAAACAAACAACTTAGACATCAGACACCAAACACATTAGGGTCATATATGCAAAGGTAAAACAAGGCACGTACATTATGCAACATCCTGAATACTGTACCAGCATTTCATTTAGAAAAAAAACAGGATGTCTCTACTTTTGAATTCCAGCACAGAACCATGTCATTTGTAGATCATTTTCAGCCATTACTCATAAATTGTATAATACTGATTAAAAAAAACTAAAAACACTGTACTATACAAGCTACACTGAAACAATTCTGTTGGTCTCAAATGCTTCTCTATGATTCACTGAAGTGAATTGGCTCCAAAAGTGAGGCAATCCCTCCCCTGTGTCTGGCAAGTCAAATTTGAGGCAGGGTTGATTCTTGATTGTGCTTGGTGTGGGGGTATACGACGCCCCCGACATGGCCTGACCTCAGTTCAGGTGCTGGTGGAATCGACCGCACAATTTGAGAGGAAGTTGCTTCAGACGTAGCGGTGAGAGTGGAGCTGGGTTCGTTTTCTTGTCGTCGGTGGTGGTTGTGTCTCCTCATCCGCAGATGTCGCTTGAAGGACTCTGTTGCCATCTGGTGTTTGTTTGATCGCTGACCATAATACGCAGACCAGACTTCACGGACACCGCCAAGAGATGTTTTGCATTGCATTCAAAATGACCACACCCAAAATGTCATTTTGAGGGAGAATTTAAGAGACCATGATGTAATGGACAAGTAAGTATAACAGGGCGTTTGCATTTGACAGAACCCAAACCTGAGACAGAAGTTTAACAATAGTATTTATTTTCATGTGAAAGTTTAATTACTCAGAATTACTTACTTACGAATTACTTTTTTTCCCCATGAACATAATTAAAGAGAAAAAATATAATACAAACCACAATTTCTCTTGAGCTGCAACTGACTACTGAATCACACAGGCAGAGAAAAGCTATTTCTGCTACATTTAAGATCTGGATTGTACGGTCTTGAACCCTTTATCCACACTGGAATAAAAGACTGATTGATGGAGTTTGAGAGGAGATTTTGAGAGCCTGTTGGCTCAAAACAGTCACCTTGAATCTGCTCTCCTCAGGAGTCCCTGGTAGATGTCAGATTTTAGGAACCGTGGGTAGCAATCCCTGGCCATCAGACTGTAGATGAGCTTCTGCGCTGTGTCAAACGAGGTCAGGGTCGGCTGGGAGATGCTCTTGGTTATGTTTTCTCTGGTACCACAATCTATGTTGATCTGAAAAGCAAACAATATTTCAATTTGATCACTTCATATTCTACTTGGGTGCACTTGAGACGAAATTTTGTAGACGGCACAGCTGCACAACATCATTTATAAAGGTCTATTAAGCTCTTGAATGTTGCTTTGAGTGGGTATTTGCAAAGATGGAACTTGAACTGCCTGGAAGGTCCGTGGCATGAGAGACCAAACCCCTGACTGTTTCAGTTTGCAGTCAGCAGTTATCTTTACCTGTCTGGGTGCCTCCGTTTGGACAAACTCTGAGTAGATCCGGTTGGCAGAGGAGATCATCTCTGGGGCCGTCTTGATCTTTCTGTACTCCTCACAGGCCAGCCAAAACAGTATGTTCTCCTCACTGTACTCCGACCTCAGGAACTCACGGAAAGCTATCTGTCCGGCTAGAAATGACACATGACAATAAATAGGCAATGAATACAACCTGTAAGAGAATATGAAAAACAGAGCGGCTAGCTTAATTAAATTTAGTGATAATGTTAAATTTAAATGAATTTCTTTGTCATATTTTAGCAAACAACTTTTGGCAATTAAAATGATAAAAAGTCCACACAAAGTTTTTTTTTTTTTACTTTGTGTGGACTTTTTTTTTTTTTATATCATTTTTTTTTAATTTTTTCCTTTTTAAAAAAAAATAATTTTGTTCATTTTATTTTATAAAATACAGCTCTCACCTTTACAACCAAGGACTTTGTCCACAGACTCATCCCAGGTCTCAACATCCTGAAGTGGATCCTTGGGAAAGCAACACAATCTACCCTTGAAAAGAGCATCAAGATCTATCACTAGCCCAGTTATCTGTGGACACATACCCCGTAGAAAATACATTTGTCTGCTAAATCATGAATCATTTCAATTATGTCATGTGTCACATTTTGAGATGATGTGTCAATATTCTGTTGATGCATTTAGCACTTCTGAGCCCTGCCACCATCAACTCAACCTTTTAGAAATATAATAGATGGTACAATGCGAAGGTAAAACTTACAGTGAGCGCAAAACTCCCTGGAATTTTCCACATTGCTGCTGTAAGCTGTAGCCTGTTGAAAATGGTAATGGCCCTGGAATCAAATATGAAGTAACTCACTTTATTGCCATCTCCACGTCCTCTGAAGGGAGAGAGATAAGGTCCTGTCAGAGCGAAGATGAGATTGTGATTGTTTGGAGATGAGGCAGCCAAGTGACTGGGCAAAACTAAATGAGGCCCCCCACCGTGCATGGAATATATGGAAATCAGCATGCAAAATATTGTTGTTGTTGGGAGAGACGGGGCATCCTTCCATGTCTGTCGCACCTCTGGGGAGGGAGCGCTCTGCTGTGATTCAAGGAGCGCCCTCTGATTTCACCTCATGTCTGTGGCATCTTGTCCAAACAGTGTTCATCATTACTATGGGTGTCATCTGTTAATATGAGTTTGACAGACAGAGCAACGGCATCTCAAAACACAGAACAACAGTATGACAGGATGTTTCAAAGCAAGGCTGATCAAACATGATGTTCACCAATTCACCATAAGGATTACAATAGGAATTCAAATTTTCTTCTGAGTATCATTAGGAAAAGTGAAAACAAAATGGCCTGCTGTGGTAATCGGCATACAGAGAAGAAGATTTAACTAGGTAGAAAATGGTCAGGAGCTCTGGGAGGAGATCCTGACCATAAACAAATACGCCATTAAGGAAAAGGCCCGGCATCCTGGCATTTGCCTATCTGTTGTATTCGTTGTTCATCAAAATGACAAAAAAAAGTAAGCACCGTGTTCATACTATGACCATACTATCCCTTCAACAGAGATTATGCATTTAGTCAAAGAGGTTCACTATTTTATTTTGGGTAATTTTTCAGCCTTGTGTTCAGAAATGAGGGGTGACTACAGGTTAATTATTGTAGATAATCACCAACCCTTGTACTAAAAGATTCCTCTTTAAACATGATGCTGTAATCCAACAGAACTGTGTGTTCATAAATCAATCAAACTCTGGTCCAAATCAATGCATTGGCTTTGAATTAAAGGAAGATCTGTGCACACTCAAGTCTGGATTACTAAGTGACCAAAAAAAGAAACGAGACCAAAGATTAAGGCTGACTCTTTCTGCCCACACAGTCACAGTGGTGTAAGTATTGCAGTGGTTGAGTCAGCAAAGTAAGCGTGTCGTGTATTCTGTCCTTGTCTACCTGTCATCCCTATTTGTCTGTATTCCACCAATAGACGTTCACTAATCTTTTTAAACAAGATTACTTTAATTTTGAAAAATGTGTCTTAAATAGACTCAGATGCTGTTGGAAGTACCACATTTAACATGACTGACTATTCCATACTGCATTGTGCTTCATCTCTATAGGAGGATTTCCTATTAAATATTAAATTAAATATACTTTTGATTTAAAATAGATCACTGATGCAAAACAATTGCAGCGGGATGTAGATATTTCTGACTTGCCACTGAGCAGTAACAGAGAATATGCTAGGCCGTGTGTTAGGATTGCGTGGGGATGTCATGTGAGATGTCATATGATCATGACTATGTGATATGTGGAGGACAGTCCTCTTTTGGGTCCTTCATACAGGTCACATGGAGGAGCACAGTACACCGGTGTAGTATAGTTAGTATATAGTCCAGTGTGAGCGCTTACAGTGGTGGGGGACGAAACGTACCCATACAAACCAAGAATGGAAATCTCAACAGGTGATGGAAAACACCCCGGCCATCCCAATTTGCATGTGTTTAGACACACAAGTCAAGGGATTTGTTTTTCAAAAAAGGCAGGGCAGTGCCTGTGTAGACATGTGGACAATACTGAGGAGTGATGTTTTCATGCATGCACTGCAGAATATCCCAGATGCTTTTCTATTATTGTGATGCAGCCTTTCATGTTCATACATACAATGTTATTCATTCAAACCCATATGGATGGCGTAACTATCCACGGACAAAAGAAACCACTTGAAAGCATTTCTGAAAAGGTTCACTTGATAAAGGAGATTCTATTTTTATTATCTACATGTTGACAATATGATGTGAAAGGCTAGTGGCATAGTGAATCCAACTCAATGTCTTCACAGTGATACCAAAATAATGGCTTCACAGGGTGCATTTTCCTGATCATACACAGCGTGGCAGTGTAAGTCCTCTCCTCTCTATTCTACTGTTCCCTCATGGGTGCACGTCCACCTTTCTCTGTAACTGCAGACAGCACCGAATTTGAATTTGGTACTTTTCTCTTCACTGTTGGTGCTTTTCTGCTCTAGTTGGTTGAGTAAGAATGGGAATCTCCCAACTTTACATCAGAATTTGAACCCCTGAAATGAATTCAGGAAACATACATGACAAAGTTCTCATCTTTCATCTCATCTACATTAATTAATAAATAAATATAATAAAAATATATAATAATTAACAATAATAATTATCATTATATTCTATATAAATATGCTACTATGAATATAAATTATTATATTGTATATACATTATATATATATAGAAATTATAAATGAGCTTCCCTCTTTACTTTACTTACTTTCCCCTATCTCACAGTAATTTTCGACTGGGGCCCCTAAGGATGACAAATCACAACAATGGAAATACACTCAGTCAGAAATCACAATCAAATCGAGTGCCACACATCCATTTATATATCTTCTTTCAACAGAACAAACTTGCTCCCAATAAGTAACTTTATAACTTAGACACAGCCTGCCTCAACCCTGTTTCCACAGGTCCCATACATCCCTCAGGTTGAATGTCTGGCTGCATGGTGTTTAGCCATAGGCCTGCAGAGATTGTTCACATACACAGGTGCTATCAGACACTGTGTCTAGGATGAAAGGGGCAAACTCTCTCACCTCAACACAATCAAACTAAACTTGTTGTTGTACTGTAATTTATTTAGCTCGGTCAATATTGTGGCGGGCCCTGCACATCAAGTGCAGATGGATTTGTACTGAAGTGAAAATTCCACAACTAAATTTCTGAGCATCAAAGTCCAAATCAATTACTAGATTCGACTCACCCACTCTACTGTAATCTGCCTATGTACTGCGGGGAGGGGGGTCTCTGGCGAAGAATAAATCAAAAGGGGACTTATGGTGTAAAACGTTTTGATCTGGGGGTCCTTGAAAAAGTTGGGAATCAATGCCCAAGACTGTCAGTCAATATGTTGTACACCCAGGTAGCAATATGGCAAGGTTTTTGGTTGGATCTTAACGTACTTTAAGCCAATTTCAGTGATCATCTTCCACCTTTTCATGAAACAATAGTATATTTTGTAATACCTCAATATTTGACCAAAACCCATTTGCTTGAGAAGATCTGTGTAAATGTCCACTATTAACCACATTATGAATCATTGCCTCTAACTGTTGTGGATTACTAGCGTTCATCTTTCAATACAACCCTCATATC
The DNA here is from genome assembly GCA_900660455.1 of Gephyroberyx darwinii. NCBI lineage: Eukaryota > Metazoa > Chordata > Actinopteri > Trachichthyiformes > Trachichthyidae > Gephyroberyx > Gephyroberyx darwinii. The sequence continues at coordinate 6,764 of CABFOQ010049202.1, read as the reverse complement.
CCCAGGCAAACTCTGTTTAACTACTCTTTTGTTTCCCTTCAAAGGTTTCACAAAGCTTTGAATTCACAAGGAATCTTTATTAATAGCTACATGTTTTAACTTCCGGCTGATTTCAGAGGCTCTCGGCACAGGCTGGCTCCCACATTTAAATACCAATGGGGAAGAAACAAGCAAGAATTCTGGCAGCGAATTCTCAGCGGGCAACTTATCTTTAGCTGTGATGAATTTGGCAGGCTAGCTGCACTCCTACCTTTGTTACCACGTCATTAAGTTTTTCCCACTCTCGGACCATTTGTGTGAGGAGACAGCAGGTATTACAGTATGCATCTCCTGGCCTTCTATGGATGCACAATTAATGCTAACTGGAAGCTATTCCAAGCAGGTTTTTGTGAAATGACAGTTACTTGGACTGAGATAGGTTTCATCACTCCAAAGGCTACTAGAGGCCCTGGCATGCGTGTTAATGAGCTAAATCAGCCCTTTGTGTGTGTGTGTGTGTGTGTGTGAGTGTGCATTAGCTCTCACAGCTTTATGCTCGTACACATGCATGTAAGGTATCGGCTCATATTCTTCACTCTCCATACATATTCAAGAGGTTGGGGCAAACTCAGCAGGATCACTGACAGATTGAAATGATTATATATTTGTCTTTTTAAGAAATATTGGGTGTGCATACATATACAGTAACATGAATAATTCTGTCCGAGAGTGGTGGTAGTCTGTTGATAAGCTCTATAAATTTTTCAGTGATTTGGAATAGGGAGTTCCAATTGATCACATTTTCACCCATTGGTATAATATGCACACATTATAGCCCCATCCATCACATTTAGATGTGGTCACCCAAGCCAGTTAATGATACTAAAGGGCTTGTTAAAAAGGCTTTATAAGAAGATGTTTATTTCAATAATTAATCAAAAGAATATTTTATGTACATTTTACAACAGATTCACATATATGATTATTATAATACAGAAACTACTGAATTACAGTGGTAGCAAAGTGAAAAACAGCAATTGTAATTAATTACATTTCATGTTAGTATTCAGACAGGATATATGTTTTTTCTGTCTCTGGAAACGGAATATTTTCATTGATTGCAGAAATGTAAAATCTCCTTAGTAGATCCCTCATTAAAACGTTATAGTGCTCTGGAGTCACCATAGCTACAGGCTGCAAGTGAGACTTGAGGGGATTGCACATGGTGGGGGGCGGTGAAATCATAAATCCATTTTAATGGTATATGGGTCAAATTAGTGTGTGAGAGACATTTCAACATGATTAATGTTCTTTATATTACCATTGCAGGAATGGGAGACAGAGCAATTGAAATCTAACTTCTCTGTGTGGTTGTCTGTACAGTTACTGTAAAGGCACTTGAGCTGGGACTTTATCTTCTATGATCCCACTTTCACTCAGGTTTTGCAAAGTTGGAGAAAATATCTTGTCAATAAAAGTTGCATCCACAAGTTTCAGAGTGCAGTGCCTCTGATCTAGAGAATGGGTGTCTTAACTTGCTACTTTTGGAGTTAAAATAGGTTAAAAATACAGATTGTTCCACAGCTGTTGCTTAGCTACACCTGCAGTGCTACTAGAACCAGACTGACGCTTCAGCTGTGGCCTCGCCTCTCTCGTTGAATACACAGGAACGTGACCTCCGGCGAAACATGGTGGCTCCTGGGGCCTTCCTCTTGGTGAGGCACAGGTAAATGTCAGAGGTCAGGAACCTGGGGTAGCAGTCCTTCTTCATCAGGCTGTAGACTTTAACCTGGGCTGCTTCGAAACAGCTTGTTGTGGGATGAGTTATAGTCTTCTTGATGGCCATCTTGGTGGAGTAGTCAATGTTGACCTAGGTGAGAGGTGAGAGCAAGACAAAGTGAGGTCATGATGAGAATGCATGCAGGATAAAAGCCACTTGGCATGTCTGATAGAATACCTGAAAATCCACACATCACAGCTATCTTCCTATGTGGTATTCCTATGAGCTTGTGTAGTGTAGCCTGCATGCATAAGTCTTTCCCAAAGCCAGAATCAAGCGAAGTAAGACACTAAAATGTGTGATGCCCTCAAGAGACCCCTTCTGAAGCAGCTCCATTGACGATGAATAGGAGGACAACGGTGCGGACGCTGTTATAGTACTCAGGGTGACGCGACCATGGGAGTTGCACGCTGTGAATTGTCTTTTAGTGAAGATTTTTGTTTGCTACAGTGGGGAAGCTACTTAGATACGAATGTGCATTAAACTGCAGCAAATACGCCACCACTACCACGGGAATATACATATATATAGAACTAAGTCTGTATATGTCCATTTTTTTCTCCAGAGGTACACTCAGTTTAACTTGGATCTCACTGGAAATTATTTGAACTGGCATATGCTTTCATGCTAATGTAGCATGCTCCATAGATCTTTTTCCTATTGCACGTGTATTCATCTTAGATTTAAAGTGTGTGGGCGATGTTCCCTCCAGTTCTGCAGTGGCATGCCAAAACCCCGAGTCAGACGCATGTCTAACGGTCACATCTGTCTCAGGCCCTGAGAGTATATCGGATGGTGGTCGTGTCATCCCGGCGAGGGGTGAGGAAACCTCTGTAACCACAACTGGCTTGCACAGAAATAACCTGACCTGTTTTGCAGCGGCACCTGCACTGCTTGCATGACCTCAGCGAGCTTCTGCTCCTAATAATGGTTAACAAAGCTCAAGCTGCTGCAGGCTGATGACTGTGCAGTGCATTGGTATACTTCAGACCTTATCTATTGTTACTGTTATTACAATGATACAAATGTGACAAATACGCCTGTGGTTGTCTTCCTTACTCCACTCCGCCTGTTGCACAGTATAACATGACAACTGCATTGTATAGTTTATGCTCAGTAAACATGGCATGTCCATACCTCTTTAGGGGCCTCTGATTCAATAAAAACAGCATAAATATATTTGGCTTTGGAGAGCAGCTTGGTCTCTGAATCAATGGTCTTGTATTCTTCGCAGGCCAACCAGAACTCAATGTTCTCCTCACTGAACTCTGTCCTGAGGAACCGAGAGAAGGTTTCCACCCCATCTGGATCAGAGGAAGGCAAGAGACACATTGTTACTGTCAACCACTGTTCATTCACTGGGTTCCACTGTACACTTTGTGGCTGGCAAAGACAATGCTACGTGCAGGCAGGTGTTATACGCTTGTAAAAGTCTGGGATTTCCCTGAGCATGTTGAATGACGGGTGTATGAGACTGGAGTGTGGTAGGACGTGCAAATGGAGAATATGCTTTCCATAACTTTCTCATCCCACGGTAACTAAAAATAGGCCTGCTGTACTCCAACAAACAAACAATCCAAATATATAGAAACCGTTTACAGCTTCAACATACTTCAACATACACTCAGAGCTGATATCAGCTGATATTATAGTTGTCAGAACTGTCAGTTCAGTTCGCCTACGAGTAAAAAAAAAGTCTCCAATCCCCCTTCTAAATGATTATTAATAGTAGCATAAGTGCGAGAATTAGTATTATTAGTATTATTGTCTAAGTATTCTATAAGTCTTGTTCACAGTGGGTCGAACAAGTTTTCACTTCATGATAAAAAATATTGTCAGGATGACATATTTGCTTCAAATGTTTCAATGTGGCAATGAAATGCTACTTATGAGACTATGAGGAAGTTAAACAGCTTCTGTATTCCTATCATGCCATACCAATCAACACAAAAAGATGTAGTGAAACCCTTATTGCTCTTTCCATTAACCATTTCTTGCCTCCCAGCACGCCACAAAACAATAGTTTCCCATTCAAACAGAGCAAAATTTTTGACAGCAGAAGAAACTGTTTTGGGCTACAATTTGCCACAAAGATCTGAGAGAATTTGGGGCTTTAATCTAACCTGAATGCTTCAGCAATTCTTCAAAGGAGTCACTCCATTTCAAAGCTGCCTCCGGTGAGACACTGTAAAATACAGAGATTTTGTCAGCTTCTTCCCTAATGATGCAGCAAAAATGTTTTGGATGCTTGTCTTCTAGTGAGTAGTCTAAATCTCATGTTTCCTGTAATGTGCAATGACCCATTGAACATATTGGAAATTGAGGATAATAAAGTGATAATTGGCAAAACAATATCGGCTGTACATGTAAATATTGAATGCTGCCTCACTTGTTGGATGCCGTATTTGTCCTTTTGTCTGGACTGACATTTTCGTGAGAGCCCGACTTGGTGAGAAAGAGGCTTAGTCGGCTCTTCCTGTCCTTGTCTTTCTGTCTGCAAACAAAGAAAAACATCAAGTCTCACATACTGCATTCACAGGTGCAACTATGGAGTTGACAATTCATCAACAGAATCCCTGCTCACACAGACATTCATAAAGTGGTTCATGTGAAGTATTTTGGCTTCTCTTTCATACATTTGCAAGAAAAAAAGTCGATTATGCACACATGTTTTCATAAGCGGCAGCAGAGATATCTCATTTGAGAGGATATTGATGATAGCTGCCTTGAGAAGTCTACAAAACCTGAGACAATGTCAGCTCCAGCAGCTTTAAATCAGACTCAGAAAAGGGACTACAATATACAGAAACAGAAACAGCGCAGACCTGACATTGACTGATTACAATATAAGTTAGAAGTATTTATAGCAAGCAACTCTGCTGAGTCTCTTGTGATAGAAATGTGCGCCGACAAGAATTCACACTATTCTTTCAGACACTGGCTGAAAGAATAGTTCAAACACAAAATGTTCTTTTGCTAAATTAAGGAAGCATTTGAAAACAGTTGAAGTTCTTTCACCGACCTGGCAGTATCGTCTTTCATTCTTGGTGTCTGCAAGTCTTCTGGACCAAGCATTTTGAAATATGCTTCCTCCTTTGGGGCCAAAAAGTTGAATTGAGGAAATAGAAAAAGAAGCGTCTCCATGCTGTGTTCTCTGTATTTGGCGTGCGTAACACCAAGCCACAAGCAGCTCTAAAAACGTTTAACCCGTCATTCGTTCAACCACCTCATCTTTTATAAACCCTGTCCAAATTTCATTTCCCATACCTTTTGCTCTACTTCCTGCCATGGGGAAACCACTTAGTACTTACAGCAACCATCAATGATAGAGAAACCCCCCTGGGTTCAACATCCTGTCAACAGTAAAAATGGCTTTTTACTGGTTATCAGAGTGTAAAATGAATGTAGCCACATTTTCAACATGGTCCAGACAAATTCTACTGAAGCAACTTTAGCAACACAGATGGCATAAAAAAATAATGTTGTTAACATCATATAAAATATCTGGATATGACACACGTCTCTCTGTTTATATGCTTTCATGGGTACAATGAAATGATACGGGTGAAACTGTCACATAATTCAGGCTGGTTCAGGCAGTAGATGTAATAATTAGGTCACAGGTTTACGTAAAGCAACAACCATAATTACCCATGGCTTTAACACAACATAAAATCGTTGAGCTTCATTTGGGGTTTATGACACTGCAACTAATTTAGATGCCTTCTTCAAGTGTGGGGTCCTGGGCATTAAAAGGCAGCCGGGTTACTCTGAGATTCCTCTTGCACCATCAGCGAGGCCAGACGCTGCAGAGATAGGAAGAATGAAATGTAATGAATAATAAAATGTGTCTGCACAGAGTCTGGGCTTGGCTCTCTCCACAACATCAGAGCCTTAATGGAGAAAGACAAACTCACTGTGACACAGTAGAGAGCAACAGGGAATAGGTGTATTCTGGGGCAGATGGAGACAAATGTGATGTCTCTGTTTGAGAGAGAGAGGGGGGGGTGGGGGGTGAGCATTTAAAAATACAAAGCAGAACACCTTGACAGTATTTCTATGAAAGCAACAAATGAAAATGAAAATGTTGAAAGAATGAGTAACAGGATGCGCCAATGCTAGTGTGACAGCATATCTAACATTTTACAGGTCACATCTCACCCTGCTCAACCCAAAAGCTATCTCTATCATCACATCAACACACACTGATTAAAAAAATAACTGCTGCAAACGGGTGTGTATGCCGCTACAGTCCCAACAAGCAGTTTAATAATTGAAACCAAATTAAACGGTGATCATTTAGCCTCACTACATGTATTGGCCTCATCTACACATTCCAGATAGAGCGCCGACTTGATCGATACGACCGCGGAGCCGAGCTGCTCCCGCCAGCTAGTTGCAAAAAGATTCGATTCATTTCATTTGGCCTTTCTGAAAATAATATTCAGAGAAACAAATTGGAGTATAATTGTTTCATCAGCGCTGGGTCATGTGTTTTATTCCCAAAGCGATGAGCTCACACATTGTTAGCGGGGCGCTGAGGAGGAAGAGAGAGAGAGTCGACACGAGTGCTTTTGTGCTTTGTGGCCACAAGAGAGGTTTAAAACTGTTGTCTAAAAAGCAATTTAGCCCAGGGATAACACGTTTGGTTGAAATGACACTGGGCTGAGCCACGTTATAAAAAGACACATTTACAGTACATGAAGTCACATGATACCTATAACGATAAACCTCAGCAGCTGCTGCTGCACTGTCTGGGCCATGCAAACTGTGAATTTGCAATGTTCATGTCAGTTCCTAATTTCTCAACTTGTAATAGTCCAAAGTGTAAACAGCATACCGCACACTTCTTCTTCTTGTTCCTATCTTACTACAGCACTACCTGACCTCTAATGGTTGATAGTGATTCTATGTAAATGTTTGTTGGAGTGTGGAGTGGATGTAGCTTGCCGAAAAGGGAAGTGATGGAGTTGAAACTGCAAAGTGCTGACAAGAGTGAAAGGGG
>CABFOQ010049201.1:0-11531 GCA_900660455.1 Gephyroberyx darwinii | reverse complement strand
TTCAGTGGCTGCTTACTCTCGGTTCAGTGCTATTGAGGGTGAGTGGCTGTGAGATGTGGGTCCCTTTCATCTTCCGCTCTGATTACAGATATGTCCTTGGGGAATGTGTGTGTGTGTTTGTGTGTGTGTGTGTGTGTGTACACGCGCTGCCCTGCTTCCAAAGAAACAGTCCAGTGCTATATCCCTCCCGCACTCCTGGAAGTCAGACTGTCCTTTGTGAGCATTCATGTGAAAGCATCCTCTTCCTCGCTACTCTGTGCTGTCACTGGGACTCAGACTATTACTAATCCCAAGGGATAGATGCACTCTACTTTCTTTCTCATCTCCCGCTCCCGCTGCAAAATCTGAGTTCATCCACCACCTTATAAGTTCTAACAGGTTTGCCATTAGAAGCAAATTATGTAACGTCACCGTGAGACGGATGATGATTGATGAGACATTAAACATTCATGTGGGTAGATAATGAACACGACCCAGATGCTGAGTTTAGACATGTCTGCTGGGCCTCGGCTTCACAGTCGGGTAACGATCCCCCAGAGCATGCTGACACAACAATAACACAACACCTCCGGTGAGTCAGCAAGCTACGACAAGATGGCATACTGCTACAACAACACTTGTCGTGAATGAGCAAATGAGTGTTTACGTGTACAGAGTATTCCAGCTTCTTCCTCGCATCCCAATAAAAACTCATATTTGGAGGTGTGTATATGCATCTTCTTATTACGATCGCAAATATCCCTGTACACAGGAATAAACAGGATGCTCACGCACATTACCATAGATACAGAATTCACACAGACAGCAAAAAACAACAGTAAATGACTAAAGGTGTTTACATGCTGCAGCAAAATTAATATTATCTCTCCCGGCTATCAACTTTGGGTTACATAAGCCTATCCCATCTACTGTAAATGGGATGTGGTTACAATGCAGCACCCATTCCTTGTTTTTACTTTGGGTGGCAAAGGTTTCAGATGCTTCCACCAATCTAGACAGATGGATCAGCAATTGCTCCCAGTGCAGACAGAGTATAAGGTTACTATTCCAGAGGGACCAGAGGGGTCGTGGGAACTCTATGGATCACTTCCTGTGGTCAAAGAGATTAGGGGTCAAGGGTCAGTAAAAACAGCTGCCTAAGAGTCTAACCTGGACCTGAGTGTCTAAGCTGGAGGACGGATCCAAAAGTCAGATCTCAAAGTGAACAATCCTGATGAAACAGCCCAGCCAGACATACAAATGCAGCAAGGCTAGCATGTTGGTGATCAGCCAAAAACCTGGCTTACACACGTTGAAAAGAAGCAGGTCAGCACTGCAAAAGCGCTCTCTCTGTCTGTCACTCTCTTTCATATAAGCGTACCCACTGCTCTAATCTGCAGCCCAAGCTACCCAGGGTCAGAGCCAGCAGTGCTTTGGGCTCTTGGAGAAAGTCCATCTCTGCCATGTTGTACAGATGATAAGGGGATGACTGTCATGTCCCAAACTACTGTATCATACAAATCATACACTCGCACACATACAGTGTCTAAGACAGCAGCTTAGGAGAAGACAGGAAAATGGCGACAGCATTGAGACTACTGTCTAAAGCAGTGGTCCTCAAATTCTAGCTGTCTAACAGGGACTGATTTAGACCTGGACGCCAGGTGAATGCAACTAACCACCTGGTGAGATAAAAAAAACAGCAGTACTTCAGACCCCAAGGACTGGAGTTGAGGACTGCTGGTCTAAAGTATCTCTGACAGTTAAGACGCAGGCTCATAGCAAAGGGTAAAGGGGGGTTGGCAGTGGGAGAAGAGTAGGGTTAGCAATCATATGTACAGGAGGATTATACATCAACAACCTTGCCATTTATTGCTCCACACAGTTGCTGAACCGATCCCTCTGGTGAGTCATTTTCCAATAAAATCACTAGGAGACCTGAGTATTTTTTGTACACTGGCATTTCAGTTGCATGTAACTAATAACAGGCATCATCATGCCCTCAATGTGATAACACACCCTCTCACCCCACCTCCACCTCTTCTTCAACAGCTGGAGTCTCAGTAGGGAGTCTATGCTGAGCAACACTGAGTAGTATTGTCAGATTGGGTCAGACTGGGTTCAATGACCCCTCTATGCACTCACCAACACATAGTAGCCTTAAACGGTGCACTGCCCTCAGTTTGCTGAAGACCTGGATGTGTTCTCATGGCCCTGACTACAGACCTCTCAGGGCTGGGAGGGTGAAGTACTTGATCTAACATGTTTAGACCTCACACCTTATAATAAGGCTGTAATTACAACGTTAGAACTTGGCCTCCTTACATCTAAGCTATAGTTTTGTGCATGGACATGTATTGTTCTTAGCTACACTAGCAATTTGCTCTCAAGAGAAAATTGTAAATATAGCGGCCAGTGTACACGAGAGGTGACAATGGAAAGCCACGGTGAGCCCGAGGACAAAGCTTTGCATTAATTAGAAAGCGCAAACGTGAAGGCTAGGCGCCTCCAAACGTGTGAAATGGGCCTATTGGGAAATTCGCCTCGTTGGGCTACAATGTAAAGGTTGAATCAATAATCAATATTTGATGTAGCCACAATGTGACAATGTACCACTGGACATTTTGCAGCACTGGACAAACGAGGCTCTCTCAGCCGGGCGATGGGTGATTGTCCTCGGTTCACACTCCTCCCCCTGTCAGGGCTCCGTCCGTCCCCCCATTGTTTATTGTATCGGTGCCTCTGGTTAAACATGCAACACAAACCCTGGCTTTCGAAAACTATTGCGCGTGAGTTTGATTTAAAAAAAAAAAATAAAAAAAAAAATACACAAAAAATACAACCCCTTGTAACTTTAAATCCCTGGCACTTACCTCGACGCGGAACGATGTGCAGCCCTTGAGAAACTCCTTTATGTTGCTCAAGCACTCGCCGTCGTTTTTCGGCTCCTGGTAGATCTGGAAGACGGGAACGCTCGTTAGAGGTACACATCCAACATACACCTTTCACAGTGCGGCTATCCGCTTGTTTGGGGGGCTTAAAGGTATATTCTTTGCGACACGCATTCTACATCGCCTCTTTGGCCGGGCTGCGCTGGGAGGCTGAACACAAATCCGCCAGTAGGGAAGTGGACGAGGCTGAGGCATTGGATCGAGGGAAATGACGTTGACAAATAGGGATCCCCGCTCATGCCTATAGGTTAACTCGTCTTTCTAATAACCTCTAACAAGAAAGTGGATAATGTGAGAAATGTTAAGGCAGCGATACACTCAACTAACTACTTGGATGCAGTTGGTTTTGAAAGAAAAAGGTCATCTTTACCTCCTCTGACTAGGTCTAGAGTCCAGCTATACCTCAGCCATATCCAACGCTGTCAAATAGCTAGGACTAACCTTAATAATGCCAAACCATGGAGGTTGTAATGCCTGTAGCATAGCAGGGCAGCGTGACCATAAGTATTGTAAGTTGTAATGTCTTCTATGGCTTTCAGCTAACTGATAGATATTTGATTTCCTGCAGCAGCAGCACAAGTCAGAACCTGGTTTGTGATAGTTGCACATTCATGACAAAGATGTTAGTATTGTAACTCGTTATGCCTACTTGTGACATTTCACATACTTTCACACAATTTGGATCCAGAAAGTACAAGGTGTAAGTACACGTTGGCAGCATGTTTGCCTATTACCTGCAGCTACCAAATAAGTGGTTAATGTTGCTATTACAATCATTTGTTTGATAACATGAACACATTGTGTGTAAACAGTGTCGCCCTGTAGATGCATAACCAAGTTTTGAGACATCTTATTTAAGAATAAAATATATTAAATTTCCCCAAAAAGTAAATGCACAATCATTTAGACCAGCGGATCTGTATTATATTGGCTGACTGTTCAGTCATACTGTTTTGGATTTCAACTATCAAGGGACCAGTTCTCCCGCTTGTTTTCCCCTCACTTGTACAGAGAAGACCCACTCACGGTGCATTTTAGATCTAGAAATGGTTTTGAGGGGCGATTTACTCCGTCCGTCATCCCACATCAGTGTTTACCAAAATGGTCAAACGCACCTTCTCTGCTCAAATCAAAGATTACAAAATAAAAAGACATCTCATCATCTCAAGTTGGGTCAAAACGGATGAAACAGTCGGTCACACGCTATAGCGCGGAGTGGATCGCCTACAAGTCAAGCCTGTGAAAGCGGAGCATGCAGACAGCCTCAAACACAACACCACTGTTTCCAACAAGCATTGCGTCCTTTAGGGAAGTGTCTCAACTGACTGGGGCTATACGTTGACAGACACAGACAACAAATACTGCGCTGTTTCTTTAAATGGGGAGAGGGTCCTTCTGTGTCTGTGCGCCTTTGCAGTCAATGGCGGCCCACTCTTATGGTCTGTGTACAGATAGCCAGACATCCTTGGTTAAACATACAGTGTACTGTGCGCATCAAATACATAGACACACAGGCCACATCCTAGATTAAAGAGGAATCCTCAAATGATCAAATGCTTCAAATGTTATGACGAATCTCTGTTAGACCTGTAAGTATACATTTAGCTTAGACCTGCAGTAAAACCATTGAAAATAGGGCCTCCGTTATTAAAACCATACAGCCTGCTACTGGGTCATACCAGCCCTTGATAATGTCTGATCAATTATTGTTTTTCCTTTGCTGTGATGTTGCCTATTTGCAGGCAGATCGATACGCAGTGGAAAACAACAACGGCCTTTCTGTCTCACACGCGTAGTGTACTGACATATGTGCAGCCGTTTGGTGCTGTTTTGGAGACAATAACCCGGGCTGCCGTGACCTACAAAAGAAATCTCCTCATGGACCACTGGGCAGAGAGACAAGCCACATAACAAACCGCGTCGGCGTCACGGTTCTCGGTGGCACAGACGCGCCGGCGGGGCGGGCGGTTATGCGGGGGACAACGGTGCTATTGCCCTTACTTTGTCCGTGGACCCCGGGCTGAGCCTCTCCAGCAATCTACACAAGACCACCCCATCTTTCAGGGAGGTCTGCAGAAATGCTTCAGGATCCGAGATGGTCTTCTTCGGCGATTCCAACACCCCGAGCGTAATCAACCATGTAACCGTCTGTTCCGCTGAATTCATGGCCAGTCACAACAGATCCTATCCAACGAAGCGGCGGTGTTTGTGTAATTTAATAGCTGCTAACCCGGTTACACTGTCATCTGTGCGTTAAAAGAAAAACATAGCTAATCCAGAAGGATGCATCAGATCTCGGAGAGAGAAAGAGGCTACGGAGAAAGATCCCTCCTTCCTTCTCCCTCGGGTGGACGCGGATGACGCTTGGCTTGTGGAAATTCAGCGGGTCTGGTTTCCTCTCTTGTGTGGTGTGTTTTTTTTTCTCCTCCAACCTGGCAAGCTGTCAAGTGCGGTTCGCTGTGATGCGTTGAGGCAGTGGACTGCATACATGCGCATCGCAGCCACTGGATGACATCACACAACAGGGACAAGCCAGTCCAACCAGTTGTTGGGGCACTTCAGCATTTGTCATGAATAGGTTTTCTCTGCGTGGCTTTGCATATCCTGCTCTATTATCCGTTTATTATATCCTCGCTATTGGCTACTGCTGTTATCTGCTGCTGATGTGATGGATTTAGACAACCCTCAATAGGCCTGTGTGTGTTTTAAAAGGGAGAAGCATTGGAATGGAGCGCTAACAAGTCAGATACCTGTGCACCGGATTCACTAATTATTACCTTTACAATTTGGGCTCATTTTTAATAAATACATTTTCTAAAGAATGGCTGCACAGTCGCATTAGCCTATTCCAAGATCAGACAGGAAGTTTAGTGTAGACAGCTGGTTCTGTGCCCTGGGCCATATCGGTCTGATTTAACCAGAATGAATGATCTTATCCTCACTGATGCTGCAACACCACTGTTAGGTGTCTCCTGGGATGGATCTACCCAAAGAATGTACTATCCTATATCATATATCATACATCATATCCTATATCATATCATATCATATCATATCATATCATATATCATATCTCACAGGCCTTAAAAGACTAGGAACTGTGTTGCAGAGTAGAACTTCTCACCCTGACCACAGGGTGGGGCTCTGTGCACACTGTATCTTCTATAAATGTTTTCAAACGCAGCACTCCTCAGGAGACCAAACAAGCTACCTTCACCTCATCCAGTGTTGTTTGGATGCTGTCACTATCAGCGTCATATCATATGGTATCTGCAGGTGGTCTATGCTGTACACAAACTGAGTCAGCAAGCAGACTGTTAGCTCACACTAATAGCCCTCATCACTTATTGAGTAATGATTGCGAAGCGTGTAATTCTGCCCCAACCATTTACCAGAGTTAACAGAAGCCTATGGTTACAAAGGTAAGGAGTCCTAATTCTTCCTAAACCAAGAGATGGCCATAGGAAACTTAGTAAGCCCTTTTCTGATATTTATGCACCTGATCGTGGGCTAAAAAGTTGCCAGTTTATATGCATTCTTCATTCATATGCTTCAGTTATCCTCTGAAAAAGAAGCACAGGGAAAATTGTCTCCCTTTCCTTCTCTACCTGGAGGAATCTGGAATACCCATAGGAGCTCCATGGTTACCAAAGCAAGCTGCAGGGACAGCCCCTCAACAACGAAGCTACGGGCCTGCTCTTTCTCTCTGGTCTTACTCTCTCTATCTCCCTCTCTTTTGCTCTGTATGTGTGTTGTCAGGAAGGCTGACCCCTGAGGCCAGCCATGTCTAAAACAGCAAGTGTCAAGGGACACCTCGGTACCTTTGAGGTCCTGTCGCCATGGGTCTGTTACCAAGGGTGCTACTGCGGGGCTGTGGAAATTGGCCCCAGGCATTAATTTCCCTCCATTCACCTTCATCTCAACCTTCACACAAAAATAAACTGTTGTTTTGTGTTTTGTAAACTTCATTTTGCGAGGAAATATAGGAAAACAGAGAGAGAGAGAGAGAGAGAGAGAGATTCATATGGATCCTACATAGAGCAGAAAGGATAGAGAGAGAGAGATGGGGAAAAGTATTAGAGAGAGAAAGTTTTAGAAGTGATGGTGATAGAGAGAGGCAGATAGAAAGAGTAGGGCGAATAGAGTGAGGCCTTCAGGAAAGACAAGGCAGAGAAAGATGTGAGGGGCAGAGGGCCTCTGTAACATCTGGATCACCTGCTGTGGGAAAATCTGCTCAAGAGGAAGGAGCAGACGGCCAGCCACATAAATCTGAGCTATTAACATGTCATGCACTGAAACACCATACAGACTGTTAACAATGACCCTGTCAGTGTACGTGCAAGCATGTGTGTGTGTTTCTGTATGTCTTAAGATGAAGAAGTGCTCCTCTCCACAGCTTCACTGGTGCGTGAAGACAGACAACAGGGTACGTTTTCGTGCTTTAGGGTGACACATTTCTCATAAAACAATAATCCTCGTCTCACTACCCGTCTCTCCTCAGCTGCTTATTGAAACTGATGATGCCCTGACGGGTGACACGTGTCAAATTCTGCCAAATGAGTGCAGGCTTTTTTTTTCTCCCTAACTGCTTGACTTCATTGAGTCAGAGCACAGCTACGACTAAGAAATGTCAGCGCACACCGTTCAACCAACCTCCCTCTGAAACACGGCAACACACTGACTGCAGACACACACACACAAACATACAGTACATGCACAAGCTAAGCTCAGAAGAATCAATTACTGCTATAAAGTTCAGTCACATTAACTGGAGCCAAAAAGGAAAGGGAATCACAAAACCTCTGATTAACTGCATGTGTGTCTACACTCCTCTAATCTCTCTTGTTCTTTCTCCTCTCCCATCGTTTGTCTTTATCTCTCCTGTCCTCTCTATCTACTTTCTGTCCTTACCTCCTATCTCACCAGCAACTTGCAGTGTTGTGCAGAGGCTTGTTATTCCAGTAAATGTCATTTAACTTAATGTGTAGATTTAGGACAAACGTATGAAAACACACATGGATGCAGTCATGCACATAAACACTGAATCCAGTGGGTTATATGTGGTTCCACATCTGGACCATTGGATACACACAGAGGCAAAGCACACACACTGTCACACAACTGTCTGGGGCCGTCCCTGTGTTCAGTCGTTGACAGGTGTCATAAGCAAATTAGGCACACTGTGGTCTCAGAGGGGTTGAACCAAACTAAACCCACATTCATGCTCTCTCTCTCTTTCTAAGAGATATGCTCATCTTTTTGAGGAAAACAGTTTTGTGTTTCTAAGAGGTTTGGTGTCACCTATATTGTTACACGGTCCTTTAAATCAATTGAGTCCCTGCTGCTGTGAATCCATCACCATTTAAGGCCATCCCTCCTCCTCGTGTCCGTCTCTCCCTCCTGTCTCGGCTTGCCGCTAGAGCCATCTGGGCCAGGGAGATGGGTCATATTTCATTATGACAAGGCAAACTCCATGTAACCCAGAGCCACTTCACAGGCCAAAACAGAGTGCATTAAGCAGAATGATGGATGGATCAGACAAGCGTGCACTGGCAAGATGAAGAAAGGATCAGAGAGGATCAGACATTCATTGGGATGCTGTCTTTTGCTGTAGCTCTATGGAGTGGGTGTAGCCTATAGCAGGACTTCCCAAACTTGACTTGATGTCAAGGACCCCCAAACAGACGAGCTTTCAACCATAAGCTAAGATTTTTCAAACTGCATCCGAGAAGATTTTTGTTGTTAGATATGACTTTATACAGGATTACATTTCCCTCACCTTTTAGGCTGAAATATATCTTTATCACATTATTTCATAGTATACATCATAATAAGTATCAAAAACATAAACTAAAGCTTTCCTTAATATATAATTGATTTGTGTTCATATTGGTTGTTCTTTGCCTTAACTGGAAGTTACTCACCGTTTACCCGCCTTTTATTTTATTATTATTTAGTCACTGAGTGGGTGTCTAGCGGGTGTGATGAGCAGTGTTGGGGTTCGTTACTCCAAACAGTAATGAAATGCTTACTCACTCAAGTACCGTCATCACTTATCTTTATTTGTCCACTGGGAGCAGGAATGTTAGGCCCTGCATTACATTTGTACAATTCAAAATTGAAATTCCTTACACTACTCGTTACTGGGAAAAGTATCAACATTATCCTACTGTATCAACGTTATCCTACTGTATCAACACTAGCCTACTGTATCAACGTTATCCTACTGTATCAACATCATCCTACTGTATCAACGTTATCCTACTGTATCAACATTATCCTACTGTATCAACACTAGCTTACTGTATCAACATTATCCTACTGTATCAACATCATCCTACTGTATCAACATCCTGTTGTATCAATGTTATCCTACTGTATCAACGTTATCCTACTGTATCAACATCATCCTACTGTATCAACGTTATCCTACTGTATCAACGTTATCGTACTGTATCAACATCCTACTGTATCAACGTTATCCTACTGTATCAACATTAGCCTGCTGAAGCCAGTGTTGTTACTTTTCCTATGTCGTTTTTTCCCCGCGTCGCGCCGCGTTATAGGAATGTCGTTATTTTTCATAGCAACATCGTGTGAGATAGTAACGCGTTACCAAGGAACGTATTACCACCGATCCGCCGAGTCGTGTTCTCACTCTGTGGGGTTGCGCGTGTGTCATGAGTCCCCTCTGACGTTACAGGTCCGCCTACGTACGTCCTCCTCTCCAGCCCCACGGCGGATCCAAGCGCGAGGAGTCAGTCGTTCACTGTTGCAGCGTCACGCAGAGGCGCCGCCGCCGCCGCTGTTCATTTAACTCAGTGGTATGGACACCGGAGGAGAGCCCTGACCATCCAGGAAACATGCCTACAGTCCTCGGTGACAAAGGGAAACTTTCCAGCGTCTGTTTTCTGCTCCGATGCGCATCTTCTCAGGTGAGAGGGGTCCAGTGCTCCATCCAATACTTAGACGAAGGTGAATGATCCGTTTTGTTGTCATCATTATGTGACGAACTCAAAGTACCCATTTAATTTGGCTTTCGGTGTAAGTCTGTTTCAGTTTTTATTGCATGTTTTAGGTCACCAAACAACACAACGCCTACTTTGTAAATCAATAGCCTACTGAAAGTTGAATACTGAAATAAGAAGTTTTCACCCCTGCAGAGCCTCGCATTGTTTTGAGCTGTTCCACTTCAAATTAAATCACTTTGTGGATTAAATTAGTGTTTTCAAATTTGCTTTGAATTTACTACCCACCCTCGACAAAGAGAAATACTTCATAAGTGTAGCCTGAAAACTAACATAGCTCCAGTAATTGTTGATTCTTAAGAATGTAACAGGTGGTAAATAGTTGGCTTGCATGCTGCTTGTTGCAGGTGTTATGATGGGTTGTGGTTTTCCTCGGCCACAGGGGATGTTGCATTCACCAGGGGTATTGCACCATAGTGATGCTGGTGGGCATGCAAGTGTGAAACACATTGCACATGATAATGTTCATACTAATGGGCTTATAAGTAACTAGGGAAGCAGGCCAGACAATTTGCCACTGCCTGTGCACTGCCACAGGGATGTGAAACGCTGGCTGTCTGTGTTTATGTTTTTCACCGGGTGCCTATGGCTTTATAACTGCCTTGTGGTCATAATAATCAGACAGGCCAATTTTCACACACCCTCACACACACTGTTTTCCATCCGCAGGCTTAGAGTCCAGCCACTCAGACATTGACCATAGTGACTCATGCACCCCAGCAGAAACACACACACACACACTGCACCACACACATTTGCTACAGTGCATACTCATGCTGTGCAGATGGCACAGAAAAGACTGCGAGTGAGGCATAAGAAGAAGATAAGAATGCCCTACATGCCCTATCCAAGTACAAGAAGACAAAAGAAAACAGAATATGTGGTCAGTGTTCGACAGATGAGGTTGGCACAGAAAGGCAAACATTCAAAACAATGAAAAACTCACAAAAACCTAAATGTATTTGTAGACCTTGATGACTAGTCTGATTAGGGATTATACTACTAGATACAAGTAGTACAATCCAGTACAATACAATACATATTAGCTTGCTACAACCTGGGGAACAGTGACTAACACACACCACGTCATTTTGAGCTTTCTAAAATCAACACCATGTGAATTTTTATTTATTCGATTACCGTTTGAACTGCATTGTTTCCGCAAACACTAATCACTTACATGTAGACTACTCATACTAGTGGAGGATCTGAGAGCCTCTGCTGTGCAGACACTGAAACACACACCCACACGCACAGAAAGTGCCTTACACACAGTGCTGCAAGTGGCGAAAGGGGATGTAATGTAAAATGTTGATCCTTTGTCTTGATGATTTATCAATCTTGGCCTCAACGTTCATGCCACTAAAGCACGCTGAAATGAAATTGGATTCTAAGTGAGAAAATGAGCGATAGAGAGGAAGGACCCATCAAGTTGTAATTGGGAGAATGTGGGGGAAGGGAGAGAGAGCGGCATAATTTGGATAGAAACAGAAAGTTGCTCGCTACAGAATCAGCATCCTTCTGATCATCTGCAGCTGTGATTGTTAAGATATGAGTCACCAACCAGCATCAA
>CABFOQ010049199.1:0-42805 GCA_900660455.1 Gephyroberyx darwinii | reverse complement strand
TTCGATGTTTTGAGATCACTCTGGCGAGGGCAGAATTTGCACCTACTCCTTTTGGGTGATGGGCCAGGAGGGGCAGCTGGGCGAGGGGGAGCTGCTGCAGAGGTAGAGCTGGAGCAGAACTGCTGGATCTCCATAACCAGCAACCAACCACCATCTGGCAGCGGCTGGCGTGCGGGGAAGAACCTGTCAAGTCAAGTCAAACTTTATTATAACAAATCACAGTGCAAATACAAATAGTTCAAATTGTGAGGTCACTACAGAAGGAAGAGCAACAGAAATGTAGCTTAATGCTGACCTTGCGTCGCTTGATGTGAGGTATCACCAGTTGTCGCCCAAGCTCCTCCATGAACAGCCTCCTCCTGTTGTACTTCCCCTGATTCCAGGCTGGCTTGATCTCAGACCACAGGACAAAGGAGTTGTATGCAGACACGTCGAGAATGTTGTAGAAGACAACGAGGGGCCAACGGGCTGTCATTCTTTTGCATGTGTACACACTGGTAACCTGAAACAAAAGAAACAAACCAAAAAATATTCAGAAATGTAAGTTTATTTTCCTACACACAAATTCAATGCATTATCCTTTCCATATATAATATTATAAATATTATGAATAATAAATGTGCAATACCTTGTCAAGGTTATCGACACCCCCTTTGTTGTGATTGTAATCTTCGATGATTTTTGGCCTTTTGTCATCCCTGTTGCTCACAGCAGCATCCCGATGCAGAGTGCTCATCAGAAGAACATTTTTCTGTTTTTTGGGGTGATAGGACACCAGAGCATGGGTCTCGGTGAAGGCAAACTTCGATGAGAACCGAGCCCTGTCCGTTTTTGACACCAGTGCAGGGGGAAGCTCAGGCTTATTCCTCCGTACTGTTCCCACCATGTACAGCTTTCTTTTCAGCAGCTCCAGGCCAAGGGCATGTGAAGTAAAGAAGTTGTCACAGGTGATCGTTTTCCCCTGGAGACCTTCTGTCATGTCAAGGACAACTCGCATGCCCTGATTTTTTTCTGACTGCGCACCAGCAGGTTTGCCAGTGTATACCTGCATGTTCCATGCGTAGCTGGACCTGGCATCGCATGCTGCCCAAATTTTTATCCCATATTTCCCTGGTTTACTCGGGATGTACTGTTTGAATGGACAGCGACCTCTGAAGGGGACCAGGCGCTCATCCACAGTCACATCAGTGCCTGGATCGTACATCAACGGCAGGAGAGACACCCACTTGTCCCATACGTCTCGAATGGCAGCAAGTTTGTCTCGTGCACGGCGATCTTCTCTTGTGTCTTTATCATCAAATCGAATCACTCTTGAGATTTTATGAAACATCTTGAGTGTCATGGTAGCACGGAAAATTGCCCTACCAGACTCGGCATGCCATAAACTAGCTGTAGCTTCTTTACTGGATCGGTACACGCCAGCGAGAATCAACATACCCACATATGCCAGCAGGTCCATTCGATCCATCTTTCTCCACTTGTTGCCATACACACGTTGCCCCTCCTTGTTTGTCATGTTCAGCACCGCCTCTTTAATAGGCTTGGGCAGAAACAGGTCAAAAGTGGACTTTATGTCATCAATACGAGACCTTGCATATGCGGTTGGACCATGGTGGCTTGTCTCTCTCTCTGCTCTCTCTACTGTCAACATGCGTCGTCCGTCACTGGGAGGGATGGAAGACCAGATCAATGTTTCATCCTTTGACTGGAAATATTCTTCTATCTCAGCTGGGTCCTCTTCCTCAGATTCTTCCTCATCAGTTGATTCTTCCTCTTCATCATAATAAGTGCAGTCCTCCACTTCTGACACTTCTTCCATTTCAGCTTCAAATTCTACCTCATCATCATGTTCATCATTTTCCTCCACTTCATACCCTTCTTCCATTTCTGCAGCGGGCGATGTGGGGGCTTCTTCAGAGGAAGAAGTAGCATGTGGTCTGTATGTTGGCTGTTAATCTGTTGGAAAGCAGTATGGTGTGCCAATTTGCCCCATTGCACCACTTTGTGCTGCGGGGTCTTTTTGACCCCAGAGGACAACAGAAGTTATTAAATTCAATAAAACACCCATAATTCAATCAAATTACTTCAAATTTATTTTAATCGTGAAGAGCATAGTATCGAACAACCCCCATTATTTTCAGACCATTTGATGAATAAAAAACATATTTTGACGGCAAAAGATTTCATTTCATTCAAGTTCACAGTCAGTAAAATTGCGCTTCTTCAATTGCTTTTTAAAAGCTTCTGCCATTTCTCCTCAAAACTAAACTAATTGCTGGCCCTTTATATGCAAACCAGGCAATTGGGGGTGTGTTGGAAGCCATTTATAGGTCAGAAGGCTCGTGCACGTGCGCACAATTTCAGGATGATTGAGATACGTGAGGAAAAAACACGTGGGAACAGATGTATGTGGGGTTTTATAAATCTGACGAAAAGACTGCATATGCATGTTTCCTGTTTTGTGTGTACACAGATTTCTACATCTGAATATACATAGAGTTTTATACATTTGGCCCCTGGGGTGTCAGATGATGAATACTGTAACTGAGTATCTTGGGTTTGCCTAACTTTGTATTATAAATGGACTGCATTTATATAGCGCTTTTCTCCAAAGCGCTTTACAATGTATGCCTCTCATTCACCCATTCACACACCGATGGCAGTGAGCTACCACGCAAGGTGCTCGCCTGACCATCGGGAGCAATTTGGGGTTCAGTGTCTTGCCCAGGGACACTTCTACATGCACATCGAACCGCCAACCTTGTGATCAGAGGACAACCCGCTCTACCATCTGAGCCACAGTCTCCCACATACACTAAAATAAGGAACGCACACAGAGCATCAAGTTGAATGTCAGCCACGCTGCTCTTTTATTTACTTCCTCCCTCTCTTTGACGGGCCGGAACTCACGCCCCTCTTTGCCCTACGGCAAATCCCGAGGAACATACATACTAGGGGCTAACATAAAATCTGTTACAATACCAATTGTTCTTGAATTGTATGAGAGTTCCTGTCCGATTTGCATAGGTAAATGCCCTGTTCAACACCGTAAAAGGCATGCAGACTTAAGAGTTGTCTGCAAGTAAACCATGGCCAAAAGAGGATTTAATTTTCAGAAGCTTAAGCAGCAGAGTCACAAGATGTAAAGCTTGGCAAAAAATTATTGATGCTGTCCAGCAGTGACTAAGTGATTCATTTTTAGCAGGAACAGGTACTGTTGCTGAATAAAAAAAATAAATGGCAAATTAGATTTCGAAAAACAATAACAAGAGGTAGGTACATATTATCAGCTACAGGAGGAGGGCAGGGCACTGTGGCGCTACCCGACATGGATGAATTCTATAATTGGAGAGACCTCACTGCAGGGTGTCCCGTCTGCATTGGAGTTAGACACAGATCAAATCCAGGCTGCATGTAATTGTATTTGTAAGGCATCCAGTCCATGTGATCAACCCATTACTAGTTGGATAATCTTGTATTGTTATGAATAAGAACAGTTCAGCAAATACGCCATTTCAGCCTATTAGGTCTTTTTTTCTACAAGGCCACTGAAACATATTGTTGTTGTTGAGGTTTGGTACTACTGGAATTGATTCTTCATAAAGAATAAGCCGTTCTAAGAGACATCATGCATGTTTCCAATCACACTAACAAATTCCTGCATGTTTCTTAACACACGTAAATTTTGATCGTACCAACGAACAAATGCAGATACAAACAAAATGATGACTCAGACTATGTTCGTAGAAACGTCGGTACGAACGTTTTACGATCAGATCTGATCTTACGCACGTTTCGTGAATGTGGCCCATTGTGTGCATTTGTTTGCTCTTTTGCTTTTACTGAAGATGGTCATGTAAAACATGGAAGTGAATGCAATCCAGCAGATTTCCCTCCAAATCCAATTTAGTTGCAAGAAGGGGTCAGAAAGTCGGCTTACTTCCGAGCCATATAGAAATGACGTCACTTTTTTAACCAGTACCACAGCCGGTGCCAAAAAGTGGTCGTCCGCCAAAAAGTGATTGCCGTCTGTTCCGATGGTTAGATGTGTTTAGTATATCTAATATCCTTGTTTATATTTGGAAACTAGACTGTAATTAACATGGTTTACGGATGGGTTATATATAAAATAAAGAAATTATCTCTTTTGCAATTCTTATGACTCTACATTATTTTACCAGCTCTGTGCCCTAGATTATAACCAATCCAGTCCTTTTGACCAGTTTAAATATCTTTAAAGCGGCAATAGGCCTACAACCCATAAAAGGCAGTTATCCACTTGCCAAAAAGTGATTGCAGCATGTCACTGAAAGGTTATTTATCCCTCAAAATGACTTGATTTCATTCATGAGGGTTATATTTCAAAGAGTATAGCTCACCCAGTCCTTTTTGGCACAACACCGGCTAGTAGGTAATGGTGCAGTAAGGCTTCTTTCCTCATAGACCGCTATTTTAAAATCAAAATCTTAAACATTATTTTGGAAATGGTAGATTGATTAATTGAATCTGAGACCTCAGCCTGCAGAGCTAAACGAAAGTGCTAATCACTCTAATAACGAGAGTGCTAATCATTAGAGCGCTAATCACTATTTGTTTGAAGGCGGGCTTCAAACAAAACACTCAATTTTAATCATTAACTGAAATACAAGGTAACATACAATTTAAACTTATCTTAGGTAATAAGATGTTTATGGAGCGCTTTCGCCAACCTCCCTGGCTACTCCCTGGACTGTGCCTCCCTCTGCCCTGTAGAAGCCATTTTAACTCTTTTCCCATTAGCCCACTGGCTGACTGGCTGTTGACCGCTGGGGAATGTAGTCCTTTCCCCCAGTTTCTCTGTGGCAGACAGCCCCAGTCTGCCACAACACACACACACACATTGGCTGCACAGTTTATATTGTTCCAGAAATTGAACTCTTTATACGTTTATAGAATGAAGGAATGAAAAATGAAATGAAGACTAGAGCCATGTAGAAATGACTACGTTTTCCTTTTGAATACACGTCCAGTTTGTAGCCAACTGTTTTAAGCATGGGTGAGTAAACAAGAGGTAAGGACCATTTCTTAGGGGAAAAAACACATCAAAATATTGGCCTGTCGTCTACGTGAGCAGAGAATATTTTGTTGTTTCAAGAGAGTTCAGCAACTCTGTGTGTGTCTCCCTGTGTTAACTTTCCTGGGCTGCTATATACACTATTATTTACATCCTTGACGTTTTGGATAGCTGTGCCATGCCAAGTTTTCTAATACTTCTAACACTGAAGCCAGATGTATCAAACTTAATTTCCATACTAAATATCTGTATATGAAATGTGGAAACATTTGTAGATTGTATGTAGGTTTTGTCTGATATTCAATAAAAGTCGCGTACCGTACCCTACAATGTTGTTAAACAAGTTAGGCATGCAAAGAAACTTCATACTCACACCTCCTTGGCCCCCGCTGACCGCCATGGTTGCTGAATCATCCCACGTTGTCTGTTTCACACATAATTCCTCATTTACCTCACATACTCTTAAAAGAAAGCAAACAACATTGCAGTGGGCACAGTCGCAAAGGCAACTTGGCTGAATGTGAACATTCCTGCTGAGGTTGACCCTGATCCCAGAAAAAAAGAGGGCTTCAATGAGATAATAGTAAAAAAAATACCTCAACAGGTATTTTACTGCCTCAAAACTTTATTCCCCTTAACTTTCTTTAAGGCTACAGGTTGCCAAACTTGGAAGTAAGTTGTGGCCTTAAATATCCTTCCTACTTAGTAAATGTTTTAAATGAGGCTCATGATAATTATATTTTCACTGTAGGACATAGTTACAGAGTCAAATTTAATTATTTTATGATAGACAAGTTTGCAGTTTTCCAAAAACTCCCCATCCATATGTTATTGGTGTCTGTTGATAGATTTTGCAACACACATACACTGATAAACTTTGTCAGTGTCTAGCATTCAGCGTACAATTCATTCATTCTAGTGTATCGATTATTTCATTACATGCAGATCACATAGATAGTACTATACTTGGTCTGTACACATGAAAACACATTATGTAAAGTAATTTGTACAGAGCGTCCATCACCCATTGTGTACGGATGCTGTTCCTGTTGAATTCAGGTTTCTTAGCAACAAAGGAAACACTTTAGCACCACAAGACTTGAGCGGGAGCTGTTTTCTGAGGTACAGTCATTCTTTAACTCTTGAATTGTTTTCATTGCAGATATTTCCCCAAAAATACCAGACCTACCTTTTCTGAACGTATTTGAAATGTATACATTTGGATGTTTGCACACTAAAATGATACTTTAAGTGAACTGTTTCCTGCTCTTTGTTAGTTGTAACCCCAGGTGTGGGTATTGGCCACAGAACAGTTTATGTACCTCTTGACTATGACTTTGGATTTTCAATTATCGGAGCCTGAAATATTAAAGGTACATCACATCACAGGAGGGAGTGTGGTTATGTATCTGATTAATACGCAACATATTTGTTTTTACTCTTTCAGATTCAGACAAACATATAGCTCTTATGCCCTGATGTCGATAACACACAGTCCAGACTCCCATCGGACCACAGGCGGGAGGAGCACCAGTCATGACTTTCAGGTGCCATTCACCCCTGAATTGAGTAAGATGATGATTAAAAGCAGTCCGCGCTTTGGTGCATTGAGTCACCACTCATTCTTCTCTCGGCACAACCCTCATCCACACAGAGTGACGCATATGCAAGGTGAGCTGGCACAGGATCCTGGGTAGAGAGGAATTATCTAGTCTGTAATAGTTCAAGCAATAATGCAGCAATAATGAAAAATAAATAGATAATAATAATAAATAATAATATTAAATTTCTCTCACTATAGATGGAATTTGTGTACTATATGAAGTCAAAATGATTGTTTCAACATGTTTCATGTTTCCACAGTAGAACTTTGCTGAATGTTGAGTTAAGTTACAATGGCTTCAAATGGCTTCTCTGTCACCTAGGGAGGGCAAAGGGTTTCCTGTTCCTTGATTACAGTCATTATATATAAGTACTTCCATATATAAGTGTTCCGCACATCACTGTGCAACAATTTTCATCATTCTAGTTCCAATCTAGTTTAACAAAAAAGAAAAGTTATTTCAATTTGTGTGCAACATACCTTTTAACATATATGAAACATTTTAAAAGCACGGGCACATGTATGGGCACCTGGAGCGGCAATGTGGTTACATCAGCGGTCATCCCTGTTGTTCTTATTGTCAACTTTAGTCCCAGCAGGGTTCTGCAGTCTTAATGGTCTGTGCTGTGCCTTAGATGGTCTCACGCTTTTGAAGTACTCTATTGTACTTCAAGAGTGTGTAAGAGAAACCTTCATGTCCTTAACACTGTAGGTGATGATTTCCCTGTGCCTTTCATCCTGCTACAGGCCTTAATGGGAGGCCGGTGTGCATGGTGAATGATGACTGGTCTGTCACCACATCATTATTTCCTCATCCACTTATTAAGAGCCAACTATTCAGGACAGCAACTGTTACACCTTCAGCCCTTGCACTTGGTCCAAATCCTTATGGGGTCAATAGTAACAAAAACAAATCAGGTATGTTCATAAACTTATAGTCCATTTGTTTTCTTATTAATTTTCTAATGCTCTGCCTTAAAGGCATCCTATTCAACTTCAGAAAACTAATTGTAATGAATTCTATGGTTTTATCAAAAATATTGTTTTGTTCTATTTCACAGCACTTTTATCAGAAGCCTGGAGGGAGGAACTTAAAGAACTAGCTGCAAAAGTCAGTCTGTCATCTCAAGCAAAGAAGGACAAAAAACATGTATGTTGATTGTTGTAGTTCCATTTCTTAAAGATGTCCAAGGTTACTTTATGCACAAATGGACTTCACAGAATAACTTGGAGGGGGCTAGTTCAACATGATTGAACTATAAAAAACACCACACTTAATCAGTACTCGAGACAAGGCATGATCATCAATAGAAGCATGCATTTTTCTATTAGACAAATAAGATGTGAACCAATTTAAAGCAGCCCCTGAAATTCTGAAATCTATCAATAAGAACATTATGATCGATGGTATCAAATGCTGCACTAAGATCAAGTAAGACTAGTACAGTGCACTCTCTGGCGTCAGTATTAATGAAGATGTCATTGGTGACCCTGAGAAGAGCTGTCTCTACTGTCTGTACTATGCTGCTTCCAAAAGACAGATTGAAATTTATTGAAAATGTTATTGTTTTCCATTACTGCAAGGAGTTGTTTTGAAACTATTTTTTCCAGGATTTTAGAAATTAAGGGAAGTTTAGAGATAGGTCTATAATTACTGAGGATTGATGCTGAGGACACAAGCAATCTTGAAATAGTCAGGGACACAACCAGTAGACAGCTGATGATGGAGAGTAAAACGGATCCTATAACATCAAAACTTTTAAAATAAATGTTGTGGGGATGATGTCAAGAGGGCTGGTGGATGGCTTCATATGAGATATAGAATCCATAAGCTAGGCTGGGATATTATGGGTTATTGAAGTGCTACTAGCCGTAGTGTATCACAATGCTTTTGAGAGAGATGGTCGCAAAAGATTATAGTTTCAGTACTGGTTCTGTGTATGCTGTCCAGGACCAACCTGAAGAAGGATTTGGCCATAGAAAGACCCAGTACTCAGCTCAGACTGGTAGAATCATCCCTCCGTCTGCCAAGACTTACCATCGCAGATCCCTCTCTCGGCACCTGGCTTATCCTCACCCCTTCTATGACCAAGAACTCATGGTAACATACTGCTGTTATCCTCCTGTATCCTCCTGATTTGTACACTTCTACTCAAAACATGCATAGTTTTCACATATATTTTCCTATTAGAAGGAGCTTATTACCATTATATATGTCACATGTTAGCATCTTCAAATTTATCTCATAAAGTCTCAAGAATTGATTCTCACTGTTATCTCCTCCTAAGAGGGCTTTTCAGATGTAGGTGATCACAAAATGATACAAAATTGAGATCTTCCCTATTTCTTAAAAGATGAAGAAAAGACAACTCTGAGCAAAAGGTTTTCCCTGTAGGAAGTACATGGTGTACGTGGTTTGCAGACTAATGTTATGATGGTCCCACTCCTGTCTTGTCAGGTGTTGGAGCTACTTTGTCAAATCCTGCAGACAGATTCCTTATCTCTGGTCCAGCAGTGGCTGCTGCTTGCAGGTCAAAGAGGTAAAACTTTTTTTTTTAAACTTCATTCGATGTTCTTTTTCAAACTTTGTTCAATGTTTCACCCTATGGGAATATGCATTGGGCGTGTCAACCATGGACACTCCAATGACACCCAGTCTGTCAAAGATGGACTTGGTTTATCTATCTATAGAATTACCATGCACCCAAGGGTAAAACTTTCCAAATCTTAGTGCACAAAGTCACCTCACACATTATGTGGAAAGAGGCAAGCAGGGAAGTCTGTGGGTTACTTGCGTATAGGTTCTTTGAAAGACGGAGTGAGATGTTTCACCAACAGTACCCTCCAGTATGGTCGGGTAGGGCCCCATACATGGTCAGGCCAGTCTGTCTTAGACAAACTGAGTGTCATTGGAGCTTCCGTGGTTGACATGCCTAAGGGTGAAACATCTCACTCTGTATTTCAACTGAAACTGAACTAAAGCTTTCAGAGTTTTTCACTTGAATGAGTGAAAGGCACACAGAAAAATCACTGCCAGTTTATGGGAAATGTGGTCTTAACAGTAGCACTAACAACACCACTGGCATGAGCTTCAAATCGTCATGACCATGGTCTCATTTGTTGTAATTATAGCAAGATATATCACAAGATATCAAATAATTTATTGATGTTTAAAAATGCTACATGTAGCACCTTTAAAGCCATTTTTTTTCAGAAACTCATTTCCTTCCTTAACTAGTCACTTGCATCTGAACACTGACTTAACAACTCTCACAAGATGAATCAAGAAATCTTTTCCTTGCATGATGCACTCCACAGAGAAGGACCTGGTCATGGGGTTGATCCAGCAGGCTTTAGAGGATATTGATGTTTCAGGCCATCAGCAGAACTTTCGACAGGTCCAGGCTCTTCACCCCTGTACATCTCTGCCTGTACAAGGTCCTTCATTTGGCCAGGCACAGAGAAAACCACTGAGAACAAGGTCGGGGTGGTTTCTATCTCTGGAATTTTCATCTGAACATGTTGAGCAAAGAACTCACAGATATTCAAGCTTAATGTGTTTTACACTGTTTGCTTGCTTCCATAGCTCATACCAAATACAACGACCTTCCAGTTATGACAAACCAGGTAACTAAACAATGTATTGATTTTTCATTTACTATTACACTACAACTATGACTATGACTATTACTATTACTATTTCACAATGTTCATTATATTATTATTATTATTCATTATATTGTCCCTTTATCTATCGCATATTCTACATTTGATTCCAGTGATTTGATTCCCTACAATGATAGATACATAGCCTCTTCATTTGTTCAGCAGTCTTTTTGAAGGTCCTGACAATGACGCTATAGATCAATAGAGCCTTTCTGTTCACTCCTCTCTTATATCTATATTATATTATATTTGTTTGAGCTTTAGGTAGGTTAGACCAGGTAGCCTTGGCATTTTATATTTCCCAAACACTTCAGTTAAATATGCTACTCAAAGCAAATACTGCAGACAAAAAGGTTATTTTAAAAAGTTTCTTAATAATTACAATTTTTGCAAGGAATGTAGTTTAGAAATCTTTCTGTATGGTTACTCCATGGATTGCATTTTACTGTAATGAGTTGAAATATTTTCTCCTTTTACAGAGTATAATTGTTGTATATATGTAACTGAAAAGGGGTATCCTTGGTAACATTGGTAACAACACTATAGAAGTATATATATATATACTATATATATTAAGGTAATCTCTTTTGGTACACTTCAAGATGGCTGCTATATAATTTTGATGTTGTAGTCATGGTTACCAGCATTGTGGACAGGGCATGAGGCAAAGAAAGTTGGAATGTATTATGCAATAGCCATAGCAACTCATGATGCTCCTTGAGTCTCCAGAACTAAACCAATGCTGATGTCCACGAAGAAATTATGTGGCAACCTCAAGGTGCATCAGTCAAGTGACATGATCTGATTGTTCTGTTGCAGAGAGGATTGGAGATGCAGAGGTCCTTGAAGTCCATGCTGGAGCTCAGGATCATCTCCAAGATGACCCACTTCAGCATGATGAAAGTAGAGTTCCCTCATCATCACTGTGGTGATGACTGTATTTAGGTTTCCTTATTAGAGTATTAGAGTTTATAAGTCACCTTACTATCTCTATCTATGCATATTTTCACTCTTCGGAATTCAGGAAAAAATTATGTATGCTTTCTTCCTTTTTTGAATAATTCATTTATAGATGTTTATTAACACAAGCCAATTGAATCAGATGATTTGGCTGGTTTTGTTTTCATGTGCACTTAATTTATGCACTATATGTATGATTTCATTTTTACATGCACTGATACGTCATTATATCACTTGACACTGTAAGATGAAAGCAGTCTGAGACATCATGATTGTGTTTGTGTTTGTATTTTATTAATATATCTTATGGAGTAACTTTCATTTTTCATTTTTCTTCTTTAGTCCTTTATGGCTTCAAAATTGATAAGTGGCTATGGTCATGATTATTGGAACCCCTTTTTAATACTTAGTTGAACAGCCTAACATTTCTTGTAACCATCAATAAGCTTCCTGCACCTTTCTGTTGGCAGTTTCTCCCACTCTTTAATTGCAACCCTGTCCAGTTCCTCAATGTTTGAAGGATTCTTTTTTTTTTTTAGTTTTATCAAACTATTAGAAACTATTAGATAGTATCAAACTACTTTTCACATATTTACAAGGTTGAGCCAGAAACAAGGCAAACAGGGAAAATGAGAAAATGTCAAACAAACTATTTATATATTTACAAAGACCAAACCTCATTATTAATGAATCAATAAACATGTATCAGAATCAGAATCAGGTTTATTGCCAAGTATGTTTTTGCATACAAGGAACTTGACTTGGTGTTTTGGTGCATCAGTGGCTATCCAGTGAGCTGGAAGCCTGTGTGGTTGCAGTGAGATCTGTGACCCGCTGACAGGCCCCTCCGAAGGAGCTAGATTTGTTGCTAGTCGCTTTTTAATAATAAAGTCACCAAGGGGGTCTGAAAAGTTGCTAAATCTAACGACAAAGTCGCCAGCCTGGCAACACTTTTCCTGGGGGCTTTTGGAAGTTTGTTTTGAGTCATTGTTCTGCTGGAGTGACCAAGACCTTTGATTGACACCCAGTTTTCTGTCACTGGGTAGCACATTTTGCTTGGTAATCTGCAGCAAAGCCCCACAGAATTATGGGACCTCCGTTGTATTTGACTGTAGGTAGGATGTTCTTTTCTTTAAAAATGTAATTATGGCGTTTGTAAACAAAGCGCTGATCTGACACAGAGCTCTAATTCGGTTTCACCCACAGAACATTTTCCCAGCAGGATTTACACAGGTTTGTCCAGGTGGGTCTTGGCAAACATCAATCAGACCTTCTTGTGTTTCTCTTTCAGCAGTGGGGTCTTCCAAGGCCTCCAACCATAAAGCCCTTGTTGGTTCGGGGTCTGGAGTATGATAGGGGCTGAAACAATTACCCCAGACCTCTCCAAGTCAGCCTTCAGGTCAGACATCTTTGGATGTCATGCAAGGTGTTTTTTCAATGGCTCACACCAGTAGACATCTGAGCTCAATCTCTTCTTACTACCATGTTCTGGGAGATTCTTAACAATTATGGTTGACAATTACATGGCTTAGCAATTAACTGTGAAAACAGGAATACTGACATCTTCAGACAGTTCTTTTCTCTTCACCATTTTTACAGATGAAGCAGAACGCACTGTTTTTATCACTTTAAAATGGATAATTGGTTCATTTAAGCCATGTGGGTACCTGCAACCTGTCACGGCTGAGTTGAATTACACTGCAAATGAGAATCTATTTCCTCCAACAAAATTGATTTAAATTGTTCTGAAATTGTTCTGCCAATCATCAATCATGACCACTTTTCAATTTGAAACCATAAACGTTTTTTTTCTGTCGTGAATCAATGGATGAATGTGTGAAGACACAGTTGTTTCAATATCCAGTTATTTCAGAAGGTTGCCAATAATCTATATAATATAAATAGTATTTATATTGGTAAAACTGCAGAGTAGGCCTTCTGAATAATTAGTGTACACTATCTGATGAGAGATTCTCATCACAGATTTAATCTCACCATTTGATACATCTTTGTGCTTTCTTTGTGCTTGGTGGTGTCACTCACACAACATGGCATCCAGGTTTTTGTCTTTTCAAGAAGTTGTGTTGACATTAAAAAAATTAAATTGATTTTGTGCTCTGACTTAATTATATATAATATATATATAATATATATATATTTATTACAATTTATATAGCGTAACAAATGCAAATTCTGTGGATGCACTCACATTATACATTATTTAGGTCATAATAATTTTGAGTTCATGATGAATATGTAGGAGGAGAGATTCTCGTACGTTTTTCCTGGATCCATGGTTGAGGGCTGAGGACTGACTCCGTTAGCTGCATTAGAGACAAAGAGTCACAAGCATGCGACTATAGAGGTATAACTGCTGTTGCGTCACAAATATCTTAGCAACAATGATTGACGCTGTAATAGAGGTCTATTTGAGAGTTTGGCTGTGCGCAAATAATGGCTAAATATATAACAACAAAAAGAGCAATATCTGAAAAGATTGTTGTGATATGGGTTTAGATCTCTTCAGTAGCATTTTAAGTAAAAGTGAATGGGTGGATTTGTTTCCCAATTTACATTAGATTACTGTGTCACAGGAAACTATCTTGTCTTTAGCCCTTGCCCCACTGGTCCTAGTCCCTACTCCAAAGCACTATGAAATCTTAGCTTGAAAACCCTTGGCTCAGCAAACCTAAACAGTTGGCTTTGTTAGCTAACTAATAGCCAGCATGCTAATTTATCAAAGCAACTGATGTTAATTTTAACATATAGTATCCACTATTAACACTAGCCTGTACAAAATTCCAAGAAGTCAGGCACTAGATGGTATGATTTGCTCTAACAAGCAGACATTATGGAAATATGATCAGTTCTCAGTCACAAACAGAAGACGCTTTCTGTGTCTACTGAAATCTGTTGAGACAGCCAATATGTGTGGAAACATGAATTGGGAGCAGTTCATAGCGATTGTTGCCCAACAGCTGAGGACCTCCCATATGCATTACATCACCTGAAAGCCCTCTATTCCCACCACATGTTTATTTTTCATTGCAGTCTGAATATGTAGAATCTTAAACTAGCGAACATACATATTCTCAATACCAGTTCATGGCCAAATCCAGTTAGATCTAGGAACCATTCGCTTCTTCTGATTGGACCAGATTGAACGCAGAAACTGGTGGCACACACACAAATAAATATTTATACGTTCTATCACACAATGTGTCGTACACAAGAAAATATATTCCTACATTATGTCTCATTTGACACAGGGTCCAGTCCAGACTGATTTTCAGTTTGGTCTCGGCCCTGGTCTAGACTGTATGTGCAGGAATGCTGCTGGTGATGTTTATGTCTGATAGGAATTATAACCTAATAAATAGGAGGCTATACAGGTGCTTCAGGGATGAACAGTGGTATCTGTCCATGTCAGTGTGGTGGAGGTGTGGCCTGGTCAGCAGGTGAAGTTCAGCATTCACGTCATGAACCTTTCTCACAAGGACACCTGTTGGGTGGTAAGAGAATGATAAGAGGCAGCTGCTTCCTGGCACCCTGTTAGCGATGCTCCTGCAAGGCAGCACGCTGGGAGGGGACCCCCCCCTCACACCTCTCCAATGTCGCTCAGAATATAGGAAGAGATAAAGGAAAAGACACAGGTGGGGGGTGGAGCTCCTCTACAGTGAAAGAGTGTAATTAGAAAGTGAAATGTGTAACGAGTATCAGCTCTGGTTTGCTCCCACATGC
Source organism: Gephyroberyx darwinii (assembly GCA_900660455.1). Classification (NCBI taxonomy): domain Eukaryota; kingdom Metazoa; phylum Chordata; class Actinopteri; order Trachichthyiformes; family Trachichthyidae; genus Gephyroberyx; species Gephyroberyx darwinii. Next base: position 27,782 of record CABFOQ010049199.1, on the reverse strand, counting down.
CAAAGGCATGCAAGCCAGGCAAATTGGAGACGAGCCCAGAAATTGTACGAGCCCATGTTTCCCTTCCACCCACTGTATGCTTGGATAAGCTCCAGCCTCCGGTGAGTGAGGAAAGAATCAATGCATAAATAAATTATTGTATCAAGAGATCAATATTCACACAGCCCTATGGTTATTCCATCTTATTTGTGATTCTTCTGAACCTGAATTGAATCAATCCAATGAAGCATAACTCATTTTATCAGAAATGGTGGTGGCGTGTTAAAACATTTCCTCTCTTTACCACTTCTTTTTTCCTCTGTGTGAAATGTGTGCACCAGTGTGAGTAGTGTAGCCTGCCTGCCATTCATGTGCTACATCAATGTATTGACCTCTCATTAGGATTTGGCTCACTTGATGTGTAGGGGTTTCCGTTGCTTTCAGTGATAGCAGAGACCATCAGCCATGTGTAGTTAAGATGATTATCGTTTATGTGTTGTAAAAAAATCAAAATTGAATGGGTTGCTCAATTTTGCACAGTATAACGTACAGCACTTTAATTTGGTCTTCACTTCACTCCTTAGTGTTGATTCTATGCTGTTCAGGAAATATTGTAAATCAATGCATCAAGAAGTATTAGCAATGCAAATATTCTCTCACATCTAACTTTCTAAAATATGCACCATTATCTTATTTTTTCTCAGCGTGACAGCTGTTCTGCAGAGAGGAAGCTTGCTTAATCTGTGCTGTCTTTTCATGGTCACATTTCAGGGATCTCTCCAAGATGGACAGAAATCTCTGGAATTCTCATTAGTTCATACAAGCCTACCCCCACCCTCTCAAGCATCCTTCTTCTGTGGTCCCTGTCAATTGGTGAAATGGGTACTGAGAAGTATCACCTCTTGTATGTGGCATCAATAAACATGAAAATAACCTCTTGTATAGTTTTGCTACTTGAGTTATTTGACCATGATGAGTTGATCCTGCAGCTAAATCAAGACATGACGAAGATAGAGCAGATCACGCCTTCTAAGATGATTGCTCGTCCCTGAAAAAGCATAATTGACATCATTTATGCAGAATGTAATCACAAACAGACGAGATGGGAGGACCCCCATGTTCTTACACAAAATCATTTTGTTAACTAGCATAACTGCATAACACAATTATATAACAGCTGCACGTTCATTTGAGAGTAAAACAAGCAGACATTTTCCAACTAATCAAAGTTTTCACTCTCACTCTCTTCCTCTCTGGCTTGCATCCAATTCTCTGTTTTAGTTTCTAGGATTTTTGACAACTGTGGCCTTGAGAGGAGAATTCACTGTAGTTCCTATCTACTTCACCGGCCCTTATCTCAGTAAAATGTCCTTCACAGGCCATATAAAGACCAGAGACACACTCCCAGACTGCTGTCGCTGCCTAAAACAGACAATATGCTGCCTGCTGTTGTAAAGCTCTGTTGTGGAATTTCCTACCCACATCTGAGGAGTATGGCAGGTAAATCTTTAATCTGAAGGAGGACATTTCTCTCCTCCGTGCAAATGCTGTGTCCTCGTAAGCTTACTCAGGAATTATTGCTCTTTTGCATCCCCTTTACTCTTCAATCACACAGGACTTCAGCGCACGGCTGTGGCAGTGGTAGGCCAAGAGATCACACGCATGCAGCGATGGGGACACATCCAGCTGCCAGAGCGGGTGGATCATATGGGATTGCATGCTGGTTTAACTTATGCTGGTAAAATTTCATCATCACAGCCATCAAAGCATTGTGCTTTTTACTGAGGGTGCAGTTGGTGAATTATTGATAACAAGAATCTTTTGCAGAGACCAAAACAGAAGATGGAAGGCCTGTTCCACTGAAAGAAGAGCAGCTATTCTATGTACAACAAGGTGAAGAAGCGATGAGGAAGGCTCTAGACATCTTGGAGGACAAAGAGGGATGGAAGACAGAGATTACAGAGGTAATGTGTCTGATTGATTAACGTGCTCTCTACCTTCTCTAAAGTTTATTTGTCCCTGCTTTTCACACTGAAATAAGCTGCACCTAGTGCCTGTTTTGTTACAAATCCCATTTCTCCATCCCATTTCTCTTTAGGACAATGGCGATGTAATCTGTAGCAAAGTGATGGCAGGGGCCAGAAAAGTCTTCAGACTGGAAGCTGTCCTGGATGCCAGTGCAGAGGAGCTCTACGACATCCTCTTTGTCAAGGTGGAGGAGATGCACCGATGGAACCCGAGCATCCAAAGCATCAAAGTAAATAAATCCTGACTAAGCAACCTGATCTTGAGAGGAGCTTTGTATTCTTTAAATACCTTTCCTATCTGCTGGGTTCAACTGAAGATTTATCTTCCTGCTTGCAAAAATTGTCCTTCACATCCTGACTGCTGCATTGTCTGCAGATTTCAGTTTGTATTGCCCTTACCTTTATGCAATACCTATTCAATCAAATGCAGTCGTGCAGTTCACATCACTTCAAAACCTAAACCAACCCATCTTGTGTTGTAGATTCTCATGCATGTTGGACCTGAAACTGTCATTACACATGAGGTGTCAGCAGAGACAGCAGGAAATCTCATTGGCCAAAGGGACTTCCTGAGTGTCAGGCACAGTTGCAAACACAAATCCTGCATACATCTTGGAGGAGCAGTGACTCAGCTGGAGTCCTTCCCACTGCAGAAAGGCTTTGTTAGGTGGGTTAATCTGCATGGCTTTGGGCAACCTCTCAACACTAAACAGCCACATTCTGTTACCTCCCACCCCAATGAGCCTAAATCTTATTAGATTGATTTTTCTCAACAATGTAAGTAATATATATTTTTCAACTACTTTTTTCCAGCTACTTTTTAAATATTACTCATACCTATGAGATAGAAATATCCATGTTTGTCTTTCATTAGTTTTTGAAAGATCTGATAATAGAATAATAGTTTAATGGAAAATAAAGTACATTTTTGACATTTGAACAGTTTCAACAATGATTTGACCTTTTGGTTGATGTGTGTTAATGCTTATAATTTCTGCAATTTTGTTTTATAGCATTTTTACCTATTAATTATCATGATTTTAGGGCGCAATTATATACATTTGAGAACACAAAAAAAGGTTATAATGATCTTTTGGCTGTTCTAGCGTTAAAACTAAAACAGTATAATGAACCTATTTGCAGCACTAACGAGCTTAATGAGCTTGTTTGCATGTTAACAGAGCTGAGGATGGACCAACGTGCATTATCATAGAGGCTCTGGCAGAGGATTCAAGGAGGAGTCGCTTCACATGGCTTCTCAACATGGATGTAAAGGTAGGAATTTTCTGTGTATTGTTTTTTTCAAATTTCCAAATTGAGAAAAAAGCACAATACATATAAATCACTCACTGTAGCTATACTTTGGATCAGCATATATTATGTAGCGGCTTTGATGAGATAAATGCGTTGATTTTTTACAGTCACCTCACTTTTTCTAAAGGTTTATAAATTGTCAGTGTTAACTTTTATAATGACAGCCTCCCACATCATGCCTTAGCTATTTGTTTTTCTGAAGACTTGACACATACGTCTGAGTCTGGTCAAAGTGGCAAAATCACTACAGGAACAATCTGCAGGTTTCTATGGGCTACACATTCAATCTATTGAATCTATAGGCTACCATGTCATAAATACCATGGAAGATCTTTATACTTGCATATATCTATATGGCACCGCATTTGAACATATTGTAGGTAGCAGGGGACTACAACCAGCTATTACTTACTATCTTTTTTTTGTTTACCATGAATGACAATCACCAAAATTTACAAAAATATGAGGCGTGTAACAAAAATATTATTGTTTTCAGGGCTGGCTGCCAAAGTCCATTGTCAATCAGGCCTTGCCCCGAGCACAGCTAGATTTCACCAGACACTTACGCAGACGCCTGACAGCGGGGGGCCACCCTGGGCTGACGGAGGCTTTCTGACACCCGTACCGTAGCACCACCCTGGAATCGCTCACAGGGGAAGACTGGCAGAGGCACGGTGGGCACGGTCTGGCTGTTTCTCAAAACACTACCCTTTCACTGAGAGCAGATTAGTGCTTGGAGGAGACCCATTTTGATGGGACATGCCACACTGCGCTACCAGAGACCAGTGTCAACACCCCGCTGCCAGCCTGAGAGAAGGAACCTGGCTCATAATAGGAATTAATGTCATACTGTGCCACATAAACCTCACTAGGATTCCCTAACACAGTAACAATCTGTTGTCATGTCAGCGGTATGTCATTGCGTGTTTGTTGACACATTACTAATTTGCTGCTTATGAAATTAAAAAATACTGAAATATAATATGATTTTGCGTGCCTTATTTTCATCCACCACAATATAAAATAATTTGAATACCACAATCCGAGTGAAATAGATGCTTCTCATCACTAAAAACTACATCTGCCTGTTTACATTTAATAACATCAGTAAAAAATACTGCATCTTGGCAACATTTTAACACATAATACTATGATGACATTACACTACTGTGCAGAAAAATACCACAGCTCTTTCCCAACATATCAGTGTAAATGCAGGAAAGTCAATTTGTTTCACGGGTGCCCATTTGGATGTTACAAAATACAGCTTCACAAAGACAATATGGATGGCTGATGAATCCTGGTTTTTGGTGTCTGAAATTGGTTTGCCATGCAAAGTAACATGTTATGCCAGTTATTACATAATGTCTATGTTTATAAATAGAACAGGTAGGAAAAGTTGAGCTGAACAATAAATGCTAAATGTAATTATAGTAAATGGATGTTAAATAGAGAAGAGAAGAGAGAAATAACAAGATAACATTCACTCATTTTTTCAAACATGTATTTTACTTTTTTCTCCATACCATTTAAAAATTCAATAAATATTAACATTTAAAGCTTTCATTCATGTACGTATATACAAGAACTATACAATACACATAATGATGTTATGAACTGCAATGCAGGAATGGTGTAACACCGACTTGAACCCTATGACAATGGACCAACCACATTCTGTAGACTTACAGCATTGTCTGTATTTCTCAATTGCAAAATACTTTCCATTACATTGGTGGTTGTTAATTTCTTTTCATAGCCTGGTGAAATTTACACTATATACAATATTATTTGAAAAATATATCAGTTACAAAAAATATCATAATGTGTTTTTCTTAAATCTTTTTTAAAAGCATATATGACTGACTTCCACAAAGGCAAAGGGCATGCTACAGTGGGGTTGGCTTGCAAACAGACATGATTCTTGACCAGTGAGGATGAGGATCACCAGTAAGTTGGATTTGGGAAGCACATCAACAAAAAGAGCACCGGGAACAGAGAGGTTACAAAGCTCCCTACCAGGAGTGGCGACACCACTTCAACTCGTGACACCGCCTCCTCCCCTCCCAAATCACAAATTTTGACCATGCCTCACATGTTCACAATACAAGTTCAATAGTAGTTCTAATGCACTTGAAAAATAGGCTTACAACTGTACACAGATCAAAATGTAAATGTAGCAATGCAGTCGTCACATTTTTAACATACCATGTAGTCATTTTAGTTTACAGCACCTTCGTTTAACAACTTTTTTTTTTCTTCCATTTCATATTTGAAGCAGAGAGGGCAGAGCAATGCAGTGCAAGTGCATAGAGATCGCTCTGTTGTTTTGCTGAGGTAACCATCACTGGTCTAAGTCCACTGGCATGGAAACTTTTTTTTAATTTTTTAATCTGCAGCAATAGTGTGAGTCCATCAGATGCTGCAAGGATGAGCTGATGAACAGGACCGTATCGCTGAGCAGCACATTCACAGGATAAATCACTGTTCATGTCTCAATGGACAGGGTTCTGTGAGTTGAGTCCCTCTCGGATCCTAAAGCGTCCCTTCTTGACCTGGCAGCGGCTGGGCCTAAAGTGCTGTTCGGACTGTGCTCTTTAGAGGCACCTCCACTGGAGTCTGCTGTGGGCTGTGGTGGCCCAGGAGGTAGAAGAGGCCCCGGGTCTGAGTCTCCCTTCCCAACTGTGAGGGACGAGTTGCTGGTGGAACCATGGAGCAGGACAGCACCTATGGATGGTGGAGCTTCAGCAGAGCCCTGGTTCTGTGTGGCAGCGGTGAAGGTGGTCAGCCCCTGGGCAGTGGAACGAGGCCGTCTGCCAGTGGCTTTAGTGGTTTGTGGTGGGCTCTGGGTCGTGGTGGACAGGAGAGCCCCGGGTGAGGCAGTGGGGTAATACTGAGTGGAAGTCTCCGGTTCCACCGTGGCCAGTGCAGTCTTCTGGAGGTCTGGGGCGAGTGTGGTGAGGCCTTCTTTCTTGTTGCAGGACTCACAACAAAGCTTATTATATCCAGGGATGGAGCAGTAACGGGCTAGCACTTCCATTTGACAGAATATAGATTTATCCCCCAGACATGGCTCATCTAGTAATAGGGGAGAACACATCACGATACTCTAAGAGCAACTCTTTTCTTTATTGGCTCTACCAATGTTACACATTTGACCTTAGATCACAGTCATACATTTCAGGAAGAATCAAATGTTGACTTACTTGAAGAGATTTTATGGACAGGATTTTCAGGAACCCTTTGGTGCACCGCTTCATCCTTTATAGTGGAATTTTCCACTGATTCAATGCTGAGAGGAGGCTCTGAGGACTGTCCTGCAGTATACAACAGCAAAGAGTGGACAAAATATGTCAAACATTAAAAAAAAGATTCCAAAATGTGACTTTAAGACCCAAGAAAAGCTTGTGACAACTTCTTGCTACTGTAAGAAAACAAACAGCTGTGTTGCTAGAAACCTATAATAAAGCTCAGTGTTATTTAAGTTAAACCAAGTAAATCAAGGAGCTTATCCATTGTCAAGGGGAAGCTGGTAAACAAAAGGTTTTGTATAGACAAGGAAGCTGGGAAGGTGGTATGCTGAGTTGTTAACTCACGAGGAGCAGATCCAGGAGGTTTTAAGATGCAGTGAGACTCAAGGCTACCAGGCAAGCTAAAGGTATGGTGTCTGCAATTTGACAGTAAATAGGTACCTACCTATATCAAAAGTAGAGAAGTTAGAAAGGACGGTTAGCTCATACGTTAACGCTGTCTCACTAGCATGGCGTTGTATGGAAAAGGGATTTTTGAACTACCTATGTCAAGTGTGCAAAGGTAACATTTGACACTTGACACAACAGTGTCTCAAGAATAGAGAAGCACTTAGACACAGGGAACAACAAGGGTGGGGAGGTTTAGGGCTTGACATGGGGCAACCTTTGTGAAGTAGGGCTACTGACAGTGTGAAGGAAAATGATTATAGAGCAGATACATCGACAAGAGGAAACAGTGGGATGTGCTAGTTTCTCACGCAAAGCAAGAAAGCAAGAAAGAAGCACACAGCACTATACAATATACAAATTCAATATAGAAGGAGAGAGGAAGAAAGTTGGCTGGAGGGAGCTGTAGGGTATGGAGGCAAACCAAATTAACTCAGTCAGTGGGTGTTTTTGTGTTCAGGCATAGCTACATTTAGACACATGCTGTCAAGGTGTAAAACAAGTCTTTGCCGAGGACGATACAACTGTCAGAGAAGCATTTATATAACTTTTTGCTCCCGACCCTTTGAAGAAAAGGCCACTCAAGGACAGGCTTTGGGAGAAAAATTAAAGGTGAGAAATATTGTGATATATTGAGCAATATGTATAATTTACAAAACGTTCTTGTTATGATGATGATTGTCCATCTTGAGACGAGAATAAGGACCAAGTGAAGAATAGAATAGCTGGTTTGGTTCTCTGGTAATCATATAAACAGGAAAATATAGTCACCTGTTTGCAGATGTTTGCAGATGTTCACTGTTAGGCCAGAAAAACAATTTTCCTTTATGTCCTGTTGCAATTGTCTGACCCCTGTGCATTGATGCAGTAGATCTTGCCCAACCACTAAGTTGTTCATGTGAAACACAACACCACTTTGTACTGTCTCTGTTTCTTTCTCTCTTTCTTCTGTCGTTCTCTTTTGGATCTTACCTGGACAAGGACTTAGTTTGCAAATGAGGACAGTTTCCGGTTTGTCACCCTCACACTCGCTGAAGGTGTTGTCACTGGCCCTGCAAACCACCTGTCTTTGCTGAATGCCCTCGCCACAGCTCACCGAACACTGCCTCGCCATCAGGACACACACACACACAAAAACACACACACATATATGTATAAGTCATAAGATGATGTTGTCCTCCTTAGGCAAAACAACTCTCTGTATGAATGTATATATGTATTTTGCAGTTGTGGATTTGATTTTTGGGGCTTCCTATACAATGATGTGTATGTTGTATGTATGTATGTTCTATATCCATGACTTGCAGTGATGTGTTTTGGTGACGCCACCACCAAACACCCTTCCAATACAACCACAGATTATATGACAAGCGATCATCAAATAAAATCACCAATATACCAACAAGTTAGTTCTGACGTATTTGTGACCAGGTCCACCTCACCCACCTGAGACCACGCCCCTGTCCTCCACTGGGCTGGGCAAGTGGTTTGGTTACAGGCCCTTCTCATCTCTGGACGTTCTTCAGTACAGTGCTTGGTGTGAACTGGCCTGGTGGTGCCATTGTGGAGGGCCTGCATACATTGCACCACCCTGGACTGGTAGCCAAGCTTTCCACATGTCTTACTGCATGGAGTCCACTCTTCCACCTCCCACCTGTCAGCACATCAAAGCACTGTCTTTTCATATAATACGACAATGAACTTTCCATCTCTATCGACTAGTGAATTACAGTAATTATCCAATCTCATCTATAGGAAGAAAAGTAATTATGCCACGATGGACACGTGTAAGTGTAAATTTATTACATTCAGTAAACTGACACAGACACAAATGAATTATCATGTGGACGCCACTTACACGGGCTGGCTGCACTCATGGACATTGCAGCGTTTCCGGATGGGTTTGGGTTTTTTGCTGGTTTCACAAAAGTTGCGATGCACCAAACGGCTGTCGCTCTTCCTCCTGCATCCATATTTTGTGTACTGTATGCCTGAGGGATGGGAAAATTGTAAGTAATGAGTCTTTCAGGTAGGTGACTCCCCCCTCCCCCCAACACACAGATATACACACTCACTGACCTCCTCCACAAGATTTGGAGCACTGAGACCAGCTCTTCAGTGCCCACTCATAGGTATCCAGTTCAGCCAGGAGTACATTGTTATTAGTAATAACTGGTAACAGGTCCTCGTGGATGATATACTTATACGTCAAGCTGATCTTAGCATCCTCCTCTTGGGGAATGACCTACCCAAAGGAGGGAGGAAAAAAAATCAAACTCTCAGAATAATAAAGAGATGAGTAAATTAAAGCAAAGTTAAAAGCAATGCTCCACTTCCAGTCCCACTGAGTAGAACCATATGCTCACTCACCAGCACTACAATGCCTTCATGAAGAGGACCAATTGTTTTCAGGCTCTCTTTTTCACCACCAATGGAATACTCCCACTCTAAACCGTTCTCGATGAAGGTCTTTGACTTAGCATCTTCGCTTTTTGCATTCAATATAAAGTTTCCAGTAACTTGATTCTTAACAGCTGTCAATCACAAAGAAAAGAGCAAAGCATGTTTTTGTTTATGCATGCATAGGCAAAGACAACAAGAACAACTTTCACACATTTATTTCATTCAAAGCAAGCGGAGGTGAAATCTCAGCGAAAACTGAACAGAAATACAGTTTCAACCCCTAAACAACCCTGAGGCTCTCCTCCTCGCTGGGAAAGTGTCAGTATGTATTTTGAGATGTTGTTTGGCATTGCGGTAAGCCAACAGTAATTCTCCAAGTTCTATGTCATCTCTTCTTCCTATGAGCTAATAGAAGCCAGAGGGAAGGAGACAAGCTGAGAAGAGAAAAAATGAGAGGAAGGTTTGGCTAAATGCCACAGTGATCCTGATTCACCCCAGTCAGTCAAACAGAGAGCTATTGTCTGCTCAGAGATAGGGGTGTCCCTCTCCTCTTTCTCTCTCTCATACTCGAAGGTGCTTTAGAGCTCCATTATTATTACATCTGAAAGCCTATTAATGGCTTTTGCAGGTAAAACCTTAAAGCCACAGACACAAATTGAAATCCAGCACTTTCACAGTATAGCTGAAGTCAGGATACGTGTCTCTATTCCCACCATATCACCTCTGACGTGACTCACCACCAGTGTTATGTCTGCATTGCAACAAAAATGTACCATTGAGGAGCGTGAAATACAGATTTCATCTCTTCTGGGAAATTAGTTATCCTTGAGTAAATTCTCCCATTGAAGATATCTTTTAGTGGAGGGAAGATAAGTTACAGTGTATTGTGCCTATTGATTTCTCAGTAGAAATTTTTTATCTTTTACTAAAAATACTGTGCTGAGCTTTCAGGTGGGCCGTTCTAGCAATATGTCTGTTAGTCTCTAATATTTTTTTTGATCATCTGTTTGATCACTCCTGACTTCCTTGGTGAGTCTATTTCCTTATTTCATATAACATATAACATGTGCACACATATGCAGGCAGGCATATTACACACACACACACACACACACACACACAGACCAGAAACCTCCAGGCGACATCTTAAAGGGGAGAAAGAGGTGGTCATCCTATATGTGTGTACAGCTGGTCCAGGTTGTAAGACACACTCACCAATTATGTGAGGAGATGTCTCATTCTCTTCGATGACAATATGGCGGGCACCTACTGGGATGTCAAACATTTTCAGCATGCCTAGCAAGACACAGCAGAGCATGGGTGGTTAGAGCCTGAAACAGTCAGTACTTAAAGGTACATTGGCTGCATAATAATAGTTCAGTGGAAGCCAACTATTTCTGAGTCAAGCGAGAAGTGAGCTGCTGATTTCAGTTGTTTTAGCTGTCAGCAGTAGTCTCCAGAGAATTGACTATTACCTGTTTTTTTGGGTGTCTTGGTGAGAGTCAGCTTCACTGTACGACAGTGGGAGTTGTCGCCCCCGCACACTCCACACTTGTCTTCTTGTTTGTATGAGCCTAGCTCCTTGTCGCAGCCTACATGCTGTGAAGGGAAATGACAATGTCAGTCAGTCAGCCAAAGGTAGAGCTACGTCTGACTTCTATACTGACTGAGATTACTCTGTGGGAAATGATGCCATTGGAAAACATGCCACACTTCTGGTATGGAGCCTTCTTTGAGATGATGCATACTGAAAACACATTTAATAATAATACAATTTACAAAAAGGGAGGAATGTAGTGTGTAGATAGAGTTGTCCCGATACCGATACCAGTATCGGTAACGCCTCCGATACAGCCTAAAATGCTGGATCGGGTATCGGCGAGTACGCGGGTCTATGCACGGATCCGATATCAAGTAATTTATCACGTGATGATAGCTCATTTAAGCTACACAGGCAAACAACAACACGTGCGGTGCTAGCGGAGAGTGTGACGCCGGGTTCATACCGCAAATCGCAACCACTGGTATCGGATCGGTACTCGGTATCGGCCAATACTCAAGTTCAGGTATCGGAATCGGTATCGGGAAGGAAAAAATGGTATCGGGACATCTCTATGTGTAGACCTTTCTTCAGTTTCTCTATCATTTTGTCCTTGCTCTGCCCCGTGTGTCTGGTTTCTTTCTATTTCTACTGAAAACACCGACAGACATAACAGGAATCAAGGGTGAATGTCTAGACAAAATATTTTGAAATCCTAACTATGTGTGTATGTGAGTATATGTGCAGAGATGTGCAGTTTTTATATGTATTTGACATATGTATTTAATTAGATGAAGTTATATGATGACTATATGATGGCGTTCAGCGTTTTGATTTAGCTCTCGAAGATTTTTTTAAGATGATTAACACAATGGGTACACTAGATATCACACAGTGGAAAATGACATGAAAACTGAAGAGAGAGAATAATGTGGGACAAACATCATGTGGCAGAGTCACACCCATTATATGGCAAGCCACCATCATACCCACAAGAATTCAAACGCATCCAACCATGTGTGTTTGTGTGTGTATGTTTGGGAGTGCACGTAATAGTAATAGAAATAGAGACATACCAGACATTCCCCTCGGGCGCACACACTGAAGGGGTCTGTGTAGCTGCAGCGCGTCCCATCATGCATCACCTGGTTCATGAACACCACCTCTTCGGTCTCCTTGGACTGACAGCTCAGCTCACACTTGTGGGCCTCTGAAACACACACACATACATACATAGAAACCCACACACACAGCCACACACACACACACACACACACACACACACACACACCCAGGCCTCAGTTCAGGTAATCTGTCTCTTGGATGTCTGATATAGACATCAGCAGTACACAGGGGAGGGATATCACCCACCTCTGTGTGTGCAAGCAGTTGCTTCTGCTCTCTGCAAATGTCATCCTTCCATTTCCTGCCTCACATGAAACTTTTAACCTCACGTTTGAAAGCGGAGCCAACTTTGGTTCGCTTTTTACAGACTTACCATCTGGGTGCTCATACGGTAGCCAGGTGTGCTTGATGTTTTTGTGGTATTTGTTGCTCCTCTGGATGCACTGCTGAGCACGGAAGTCCTCATAAGGTCCGGCACACTCCTCTGTGTTGCACATCTGGTAGTCAAAAGCAGAGCCGGGGCAATCGCGACCGCCATAGGCAGGCCTGATGGATCATAAACAGGCAAACAAAGTCATAAAACCACTGACAATGGCACGTGATGCATTCAAGCTGTCACAATCTCGAGGGCTTTGAACAGATTAGTACAATGTGTGTCCATATTATTTGAATTAATATTTGAATAACAACGTCATGGAAAAAAACAAACTCCATAACCTTTTACAGCTTCCATGCATTACGCTGTATCAGATCATCTGTCCTCATATGTACTAGATAGAAGATTCCCAATAGGAGATCTCCATAAGGAGGCTTTCACTCTGGATGTTTTATCAGCCATAGGTTTGAAAGACATTCACACGATGCCAATATGACTTAAAGCAGCCAACACCTCGCTACTGATCTCAGCTCCCGTGGCACAGATGCATAGCTCACATAGTGTACAACACCTCCAAGCCAAGCTTCTTTGTAAACAACCTTAAACAAAGCGGGACTGGATCAAAAACTCACCCTGCTAGCGAGTTCTTTATTCTCGCTTTTACATCACCGTCTTGTGAGTAACCTATCTTGTGCCAGCGAGTTCTCTTTCTCGCCCTGACCCAGTTTCCTCCTTGCCACAGTACTCACACAGGGTTATTGCATTGTCTGCTGCGGGAGCGAACTCCACCTCCGCAGGTCCTGGAACAAGAGCTGAACTTCGACCAAGAACCCCAACTCCCATCGTGGCCCTGAGGCTGCTGGCTGGATCTCCAGATACAGTGGCCCTTGAAGCACCACTAAAATGTGGAGAGAAGAAAGGAGAAAAGAGAGATAGATCAGAGAGATAGACAGACAGAAAGACAGCAATTAACCCCATTCACAGCAGGATGACCTCCCACTTTATTATTTGTATAAAGCACTATTACATACAAGGCTATAAGGGCTCGTTCAAGTGGACCGTACAATACAGACTAAAGAAACTTTAACACATTGAAACCAATTTTGTGAACAATTACAGCATTACAGCAATTTTCCACTATTATACAAAAGTATTTTATGATTGAAAGTCCATTCAGAGACATTTCCCACCTTTCCTGCAGCACACTCTGTTCCGTCCACCGGAGGACCTTTTTTGGTTTTACAGAAATACTGGTTGTCAGGGTGGCTGCACCACAACTGCTTGCAAGGATCATAGGTTCGAAACTAAACAAGGAAACATACATTTTAGGCCTTGGTATTTGTTTTGCAGGTGTAAACAAGTAAAACAAACTAATACACAGAAAAAGTAAAGAAAAACAGCATGCCATATTACTTGCTGCAGAAACAACATGCTAGAGGAAAACCAATCATTTGCTGAATTTACTCTACATGGCAATCAGACTATGCCCATGTCACTTGAGTTTGAAAATTTGATATTTCATTCATCTTCATCGACTGTACAGTACTATTCTCCCACACTGCCTATCTTTTTTCGTACAAAACTCGGACTTACAGCGGTGCACATTTTGTAACCCACGCCAAAATCAAAGCGACACTGCTCATCCATTGAGTAATTGATTCCGGGGAGTTCGGGAAGCTTGGGCCACTTGTGTTCGAAAGGATCATCCAGAAGGCAGTCATAAGAGCTGGTGAAAATATATGGGAGATAGAGGCATCGCTAGTGAATGGTCTTGAACCAAAATAGCATATAAAAAAAACAGCATCACACTTGAAATGACACTCAGGGGCTGAGAGAAAATGAGAAATCTTGTGAAAAAGCACATACTGGATGTATCGATTGAGCTCCTGCTTGCTGCAACGTGACCAGTGATAGCGGTGGAAAGCTGCTTGGACCAGTGGTGCCATGATACTGCCCATACTGGTCTCGTCAGCACACCGATTTCCTTGGCCATCATGCTCCATTCCTAACCTGATGACAATGCCCATAAATGTATGACCAAAAAAATGATTATAATTTACTCACATGCACAGAAAAGGGATGCAACAAGAGAGGGAAGACTACTTACATGAATCTAAATTCACACAGACAGGAAAATAGGAAACATAAGTTCCAATGCTCATGTTACATAATGCTCTTATCATAAAGTTAACCATAGGCGGTGCTGTTGAGCTGCTCATGGTGAGTACTACCTGAGCCACTGAAAACTCCCTACTGTACAGTTTAAGACTCAAACTTAAAATTCAAAGTTTCTTTTATGAAAATACTTCAAGCTACGACAGTCCTAAATCGAGAGATGACATCTAAGCAGTAAACGACTTGAGGGTTGGGGTTGACCTCTAAAATGACAACTTCCATTGTTACAACTGTCATAACTATGCTAGACCTCTCATCATCATCCGGTTACTCACACGTGGCCAGTTTCATGAGCAACTACAAAGGCGGAGGAGAAGCCATCTTCATGGTTCAGGGTGCAGCTCCTCAGTGGGTGGCACATCCCTGTCACTGGAGCATAGCCTGGGCAACAGAGACACCACAGAGCCCTGATAATGAACTACCATGCTAAAGGTCATAACACTCTCATGTAGTGCTGACAATCGAGACAGGAAATCAGAAATCATCTCTCAGTGTGGTATTATTGACCTTGAGGCTCAAAAAGCATTCAGATGTAGTCATTGTGGATGTCTCAGTTATAGTAAATCCCATTCGAGTGAACTTTGCAGTAGGTGCTATGTAGTTACTATGTAGTAACATATAGTCTGCGTGACTGAGTGATATTTATATATTTATGTCTACAAATGTCTTTGCTTTTGCTTTGAGAGGTTTGATTTGATTCAAGCCAATATCACTCTCAAGATAAACACTAATTATGTGAAGAGAGACAGCTTCCGGGGAGAGGAGTGACTCTAATGGGCCACGAATGAAAATGAAAACTGTAAATAACATACCACATGAATATGTGCAGCGCAGTGTAGGCTCAAGCTGGTGTTTGCATTAAAATTAAGTTGATGATCATAGCCAGAAGCCATTCATTCAGTGTAGATGTCTTAGGGGCATGCCTAACTAAGCAAGAAAAAACACCAAATACAAATACAGCTACAGTGTCAACAATAAAACACCTTGAAGGCAGGAAATGATTAATGCTAAAAGAGAGCAGACACTGTCAAGAGTCTGAGTGACTGGAGTGAGTTTTGAAAGAGCCTGAAGCTCCTGTCTGACAGCTTGTGTACTGAATGCCTCTTTATAGATTAAGAAAGCCCTGAGGCAAACAGTAAGCTTGGAAGCCTTTTGAAATTAAATACCCAGCATAGATCAACCCAGCATAACCATACAAAACATAATTTACCCAAACAACAGACTTTTAAGCAAAGCACAAAAAAATGAACATAACAACTCGATCAAGAGATGTGCAGTGATTCAGCTTAGCGCATTTGGTTTGGTTCAGAAGCACGTTCTCGCCTTTTTTTGGTGGCTGTTGGTTTTCAGATACAATTCATGCTTTCTGACCATCAGAAGACTTTTGGCATGCAGGTAAAAAGCAGAAAATGCAGAAACAGACAGCTGATTATAAAGGATAATGAAATGTTATTTTGGTGGTTTTGAAAAAGAGAAATGCCTGCAGCGAGTTACTTCAGTCATAGCTAAATTGTATTCACTGCAGTATCTCACAGTCATGATGGCGCCCTACCAAGATCAGTTTCTGTCTGAATTTCTTATTCAAGAAAGATGGGTGATGGTTCTATTCATCCTGAGAAACTGAGAACGTCATTTAAGTGCTGTGTGTGCAAATAGCAAAAGCAGTTGTGGAGCATATCCCTTTATCTGACAGGCAGATAAAGGATGTTCAGGAGAATGCAGGTTACGTTCCCATGAAGAGGCCGTTGTGAGCTTTGCACATTAAAGCAAAAAAGTGCAGCAGAAGCTACAGCCGAGAAAATTTCATTCTCTAGTGCCGATTTAATGAGTGAGAGGAAAGGTGACCTCTGGCTATCTGGTTGATAAACTCAAACATGATACATACCGCATGGAAATAACAAATAACAAACAGGGCAAATCACAAACACTGCATGATATAAGTGATAGGTTTTTGTTTTGTTTGTAGTGATGGCAAACTCACCATCAGTTGTTAACGTATGTTGTGAATGCTGTGATTGATACAGTAGTTTGCTTTGCAGTCACACCGTACACCGTATGGATTTTCTTCCATTTCCCCAAGCCCAATGTCTATATTTACATTCAGAATCTATCATCTCACAGCAAAACTCTGGCAAGAGAGTGTGATGTCTACCCATGACCCTGAGCCACAGCACCGTGTCCAGGCCAACAAAGTGCAAGGTGCCATAGAAACTGGTCTGTTAGGAACACAACACAACTGGAGCTATGGCAACATCTGAAGGTGAGACAAGCAAAGCAGGTAGTCTATGATCATCCTTTAAACATGACACATGTGCTTTAAAGTTAAAAATATAACACAAGTCAATGAATGGTATTGAACTTCATGACAGAAGATGTTTGCTCATTCTGGACCCTGTTCTCACAACGTTCTTTGCTTGTGGTGGGTTAGGCTGTTCACTTCAAATACTGTGAAAAATCATCTCACTTTTGAAGTGCTGAAAAGAAGAAATACAGTATGAGACAAATGCTAAACTGATATAACATGTATGGTATTCCTTCTAATTATTGCATACATGTATTATTAGGAGTGTTGTCATGGCGACAGTATTAGCCATGTAGTGTTTATTTGTGAGTGGATCAAAGTTCGTACAGAACTTTACAAAACAGTTAACTCAACTTAGACTGATTAGATTTCCATCAATATGAGACAAAGTAAGGTTAAAGAATACAAAAACACCATTAAATAAAAACAAATCCATAAGCATTTTTGTTTTTCTCTACATGCCAAAAAAAACTTCTTTTACATTATGAATTTCAACTTTCAAACCCAGGGTGGCATCAATGTCAAGTCAGCAAGGTACTGGAAAAATACTCAATAATACACTTTTATGTGAGGTCACCTTTGGCAGAATCATGTTCCTGACCTCAGCTGCAGCGTCCCCTTAAAGTTTCCATTGACCTTACCTGGGCAAGACTTGAAGCCAACCCCTTGTGAATGGAAGCAGATATCAGCACTCAGTCTGCACAGGCCTCGATCGAGAAAAATACAGTACCTTGCATACCTGCGGGACCAAAATCTTGCCTTGTGAGGAAGATGGCATGGTCGTGGTACTCAGCATGATCGGGGTCACGGCGCTGCTGCGTGTTGGCCCATCGACACACCTGTTCCAGGCTACGGGATGGGTTGCCACGCTCGATCAGGCTTATAGACTGTAGAAATGCAGGGACCAGTTAAACATTTTATCACCGTTTTCTAAACTGTTACGTGAATAAAAACAATTACTCACATTACTTAAATTACTCATTGGCATCTATTCCCTATTATTGCCCTATTTCTTCAATATAAAGGGTCGTGTTCTTGTGGATATATCCATCATGAAAGGACATAACTTTGAGATTGTGCTGAAAATAGAGATGACGTGTGCTATATACCAACTGTCTGACACATGCAAGCAATAACTCTGTAGTCCACATGTGAGACTTCCTCTATCAAGTTCAATTGTGTCTCTTCCTCTTCCAGTAATGACTAATGTCAAAAAGAGATCAGTCAAAGAATAAGTATAAAAGTATTTAATTGTTGGGAACATTATATTAACGTAAAGCACCCACATCTGTTTAAATGCGTTACATTAACGCACAATTTGCACATACACTTGCACATGTATATGGCACATATTCTTTATATTCTATTGTTATTATTATTTTTCTTAATTCTTATATCTTTTCATATATTTTAGTGTGAATTTCTCTATTTTATATTGTATACTTGACCTTTGCCTTTACAGTACTTGCTTTTATTCTTGTTTTGTTTTTTCTTCTTCTTCTCTTGCTATGTTTATTGTTATTGTTTATTGTTATTGTTTATTGTTATGCACCAATCACCAAGACAAATTCCTTGTATGTGAAAACAAATTTGGCAATAAACCTGTTTCTGATACTGATTCTGAAAACGCTCTGACAATTGAAGTCCCCATGACTTCAGAATGATACTATTGCGTAATACTGCTCAATACACAGCACCACAACAAACAAAATGAAATAGTCTAATTTTCAGTTTGAATGGCAATGTGTATATGTGTGTGTAAGAAGGTAGACTGTGAAGTAAGATCTCAGATCTCGGTTTCCCTCGGTTCACCTTGTCTGCAACAGGGCCAGACTTGCACTGAAAACATAAACCCGGCCATGTGTGTTTCTATTCAAATTGGCATGGGGTGTCACAATTAATATACGGCTGCAGTGAGATGATTTCCAAGTGGAAATACTTATGCTAGAAACCTACAAACATGGTGGAATGAGAAAAAGTCTATCATGTCTTCCATCATCCTTGGGAGTTTTACATTAAAATCCATCCATTTTGATGATAAAGAAGTACCCAGTGTGTCCTCAAGAATGGTGGTGCATATGCATCTGTTCTTAATATAGTATCCCATATTGTGCTTGACAACTACAGAGCCCATACAGACTGTGTGAGACCAGGAAAATGAAAGTGTCCAGAAGTACTGGCAAATTCTGCAAAGGTTTCTGCTGCCATTCGTCTTTTCTTTGTATGTGCTGCAAGCTGGGTCGGCCGGGAGTGGAGACACATTCAACATGTTTGAGCTCATCTAATTGGGGCTGTGTAAACATAGTCTCTCTGCTTTGGCAACCAGACAGGAGAAGCCAGACGCAATGTGCTTGGTCAGACGTAAGTCAGTTTTGTAGATTAAAAGGCAAAGCAGTGATGCTGCCAGTCTCTCTCTCTCTCTCTCTCTCTCTCTCTCTCTCTCTCTACATATACATATGTGTATATATTAATTCAGACTATTTTACAGTCGGTTGACAGCCAAGAGACAAATATCAAAATGTCGACATGGCTAATATAGTGACCGGCTAACAGAAATACACAATAGATGTTTACATTTGGTTCACTGACAATCTAAAAATAAGAGTTTGAAAGGGAATTTATTAGGGATGTCCCGTTAAAATGTGGAAATATTTTAAATTGGAAAACGAAAGCAGTCCAACAATCACTTGCGAGCTGCAATGCGAGCATTTCGCGGGACGGTATAGTAACAGAGCTGCGTTCAATACTACCAATTTGATAGGGCACCTAAAAAATAAACACTCAACGGAATACAGTGAGTTCACTCAGGTAACTCATGCAAAGGCTGCACCGAAGCAACACACACTGGAGGACACTTTTAAAAGCAGAGAGAAATTTCCTCAAGACAGTGACAAGGCCAAAAACATTACAGAGATTGAATTCATCGCTTTGCCTTTACAACAAAATTCGTATTTTGTTAAAAAAAATAAAAATAAAAAAACAGCAGAGACAACTCTTAAATGAACTTGAGGACATGGTTCAAAGTGGATCCTTGTTTTTTTTATTTATTTTGACAGCCCTCATTGCTGTGATGTTTCTGCACTGCACTACCCAAAGATCACTTGTCACTCAGTTAGTGCGTCCAGCACTGTGAGGTCTTTTTCCTTGGATTTTCTGTTGATGAAGTTTGAGTTTCTGTAGGCGGCGCTCTTTTCTTTGTCTGTTCAGCCATGGTGGCTATCGCTGCTCATGCTAACTACCCAGTTCTTCTGTTTATTCCAAACAAACTGCTGTCGCTGCTGCCGGAAACATAAAAAGCATTTTTCCCTGGAAAGTGCTACCCAACACCAGGTGTTTAGAACAACAAATGTAAAAGCTTTCATGTACTGGGTATTGGTTGAATCACTATTTTATAATATCAGTTGGTGATAGAGGATACAATTTATTTATAAGAAAATGTCTCAGATTATTACTTTAAAGGAAAAATCCAATCTAAAACACTCAAATGGCCAAATGTAGACAACGTCAAGATATGTGCAGCTACACTGGAGTTAAATAGGAGAAAAACTACTCTAAAATGGTAAGCATCAGGTTTTGATGTCAGTCACTCAAACTCAAAGACCAAGCACTTCTTTCTAGACTCAACATTTTGCAACCTTCAACAATCATACAAGGTATGATCATCATAATACAATGTAGAATAGAAAGAGACACCAGTTTCTCCGCTGACAGTATCCTCATAGTCCACAAGACATCTTGCGCATTTTGTATAACACCTTCCTTTTTTCTTCACTGACAACAATAGCTAGTGCTACCGCTAGCACTCTCTCCACCTACATGTAATACTGATGTTATGTTGCATTCAGGTCATATGGGTTCAGTTACCGTAAATACTAACTTCCGACTGGGGAAAAAAACGTAAACCTTGTAGTGATAGCTCCGATTGGAAATAAGGGAACTTTTTGAAGGCTCTGATATCTCCCACCTGATGCTACAAATAACATAAGTGTGTCATATATTGCTGCCACAAATCTACAAAAGTCCACAGTCTAATGTAATAAAAATAATAATTACTAGTTATATTCACTAGTAAGCTTCTGCTCAATCAACTCTGTTTATGACTAACTACAAATATCTGCTGCAGTTTGTTTGGTTTCCAAAGCAACTCATTGTTTTGTATACACAGACTCTATGGCACACCGCCACAAAATATTAAGTTGGTCAATGTATAGAAATCGATCTAAATAGATCTCTAATGCTGCGCCTACGCTATGTTCTCTAGCACACCAGAGATTAACCTCACTCAGGGGTTGCTTGTAAACACTGCACCACGCACCTTTTTTCCTCATCCGCTTGTGAGACAAACAAGACCATCTGACCTAAAGAAAAAACGAATATCGACTCTACAACGGAAAGTAATTGTTAACCTTTTTTTCTCCAATATTGAACTTGGGATGTTACCGTCCTCAAAGTGACATGACCCCAGTTGCTAGCGGAGTCTATATATTCAACAAGTCACATAATCACACATGGAAAAAATATTTTTTTCCGCTGCATTGAACGTTTGTTCCCTCAGATGAGCATTGAAAACTCACAGATCCAAAGAGTATCAGTAGGTGGAGTTTTCCTTACGCCCAGTCCTATAGTCCTAATCTTTATCTGGATAGATGTTTCAATCTACCAAGTGTGTGATACACAGTATGTCAACCTATTTATATGTACATATATGGAATACAAATAATGTGTAATATATATTCACAATAAGCACGTCTTCAGTTTGAATCCTTACCTGTCGGTACCCAACCATAATCATGCGGACAAGGACAATATTGATGTTGGTTCCCAAAGACTCATCATGGTAGATTTCATCAACCTGGTGAGAAGTAAGGTAATAAAAAAGCATCCATCACTGATATGAAGCATGAAAAGGACAAAATACTGCACTTTTAGAAGCAGACTGTGAATGTCTGGCACTGATCTCAAAATAGTGTGGGGTTGTTCACAAGGCCACGGATCAAGATGAGCAGTCATCAGGGCTATGAGGATAAAGCAATAGAGCAGCATACAGACATGAACAAAGCAACACATGTCTTTATCACAAGGCTGATGTTCATTCATCTCTCTTCAACAGGGACACCTTCCTACAGCCATTGGTTCTGAGGTACATGCATGCTAGCACAAGGCCTGTTTGGCCACAGGGGAGCTTTTTTTTTTTCATCCCTTACAACAGGCTACGGAACGTGATGAAATGTGCAATATCTTGTTAAGACATTGGCAACCATCCAAACCAGTGTTATTATGCAATGGGCAAGAAGCCTGACCTAGAAATGTGATGACTGCCATTTGGCTTTATAATGATGCTCTGGAATGTGGATGCTTAATGGACGGCCAAGCTGGAATCCAAATCAAATTCCAAGTCAAATTTCCATTTCGGCCTGTTTTATTCTCAACTACATGTCAACACTCCTTTGGGGCCCTATTAAGTCAATCAGCAGCTTCAATTTGTGGTTGATAAGTCAAGTTCAGAGAAAATATGGGAGGATAGACTGTTTCTTTTTCCATAAATCAAGAAGTCATTTAGTCAGGCAGACATGCTGGTTATGGATTGTAATTATCAACATGCCAAACAGGCTCACTCTCAACTGGTAAACATGGAGCCATTTAGCTTCACAAAGCACCCTCACATTTCTCCACGTGACTTCTAAACCTGTCATTGAGAAAAAACACATGTTTCACAACTGGCCTTTTAAAGCAAGTGGGTTTACACTCTGTGTGACAGCGCCACACATTAACTTGACAGGTTGGTATGTTGTAAGCTTAGAAAATAATTTATGAAACATCTGGACATTTTAGTGCACTATTTTATTTCCTCCATCTTTTGTGTTTTTTGAATGAAATGCAGAAGCTACGAGACCATTACAGTGTACTGAACGACAAACAATGAATTTGGGATGTATTTACAAGCGGGAATATATTTGCTGGTGTGAAATGAGAAATTGACTAAAAAATCATCCCTTATCACTGATGTGCTGATCACATCGTAAAGCTTGTCTGTCATAACATGATCTAGCAAAGGTCATTGATTAACTGATATCAATGACATTCTTTGAAATCTGAGAAGAGGCCTCGAATAGCTGTGATGTCATTCCTGTTCATAAGCTATAAACTCTCCAGCCGCTAACGATAAAAGCATGTGCAGATGGCTCCTCTTGGTTCTCTTAAGTATTGTGGTGCTCCATAGAAATTACAGTCCTGAAACAACAAACAGCATTTAGTGACTGCTTAAGTTCACCCTAAACTGAACTCATGTGTTATTTATATGATCTTGGACCGTTAAATCTTGATTTTTGAACAAGAAACCAGTAAGTTAAAGACTTGATATGAACTAGAGCCGCACCACTGGCGATGAACAGACCAACACTGCTGATACAGTACCCAGAATGATGGGGATGGGGATGATGTGGGCATATTTCCTGTTTCATACCTATTAATGCAACAATAAGATAAAACTCATTGGATAAAATTCACATAAAAACTCAAATAAACCACACAGTCAGTTAGACTTCAATGTCATGAACTTTCAGCTCTCTGGTTTCTAGTTTTAGTTTTAGAGTCTTATCACACAAATAAGGTGCTTAGTTCTCTTTTTTCTAGAAGAGTTGTTACACAAATATGTACACACATATTGGTCATTTTGTTTAAGATCATAGTTGAATTCTGTTTTCGGGTGGATTTTTCCTCCATGTAAATAGCGCCCACTGCCAAGATATCAAGTCTCAAAACCAGAGGCAATGTAGAGCTTCTTTCAAAGGTGCAGTAATCTGTGGTCCTACTTGTACACATACTGAGTTTATAATGGACAGAGATGTCCAATAAGTTCAATGACAAACAGATTAAGGGAGTGCCACTCATTCACTGATAATACCATGAGAAAAGCACATGAACTCGACATTTAGCCTGTAGCTTTCTCTGTGTAAAGATTATGACCATGCAGTACAAAAGCTGTGTCACTGATGAAGGACTCTATCTTGGCCAAAGTCCAAATTTGCTCTGGGATGTAGGGCTACACCCAAGACATTTAAGCAAATATTCCATTCACAGAAGCCTATTCAGCTCATTTGACGGTGTAAAGAACACTCAAATGACCCCGAATTCTCCCAGATTTGTGTTATGAGCTCAAATTCCCAGACTGTTTTATACTGACCTATATTCTTGGGTTTATGTTGGAGCCTAAACAGAGAAGCTGTTGAAAAATGAGGACGGCATCAAAATAGCATCATAACTGTTTGACAGTGACGTCTCTAAACACTGATTTTTATGACATCAACTGTTCAGGTTTGTAATCATTCTGTATAGAGGCAATGTTTACCAAATGTAATTCTTTTGTGATTTCATGAGTAAATCACTAGTCCAACTGAGGGGCGGACCAAGCCCACATATATTGAGATAATTACAAAGCCAGGGGAAGCACACAGAGGATTGGAAGTGGACTGTTTTGACTGAAAATGAGAGTAGCAGCTGTGGCCTACAGGCGTTAGGTATCCCTGGCTTGTGTACAGCATCACATCGACGTGGACAAAACCTGGTCCGTGCTCAAACAACACGGCCATTGTGCAGCAGGCACCTCGGCAGTCTCCTTGGCTTTGTGCAGACAGGATGTTCAGTAATCAATCCCTCAGGGAGAGTTTCTCCAGGTGGTACTACACATTCTCCAGCCATGGAGAAAGGATTCGGAGGGATTTGAGTGGGCAGAGCTCTTTCAGACACAGCAAGCCTGGCTTACAAGTGGAGCTAAAGGGTTTTCACTCTCATTTGTATAAACTGCACCTTTCTGTACATCGCAAATTTCTCTCTTGTCAAATGTTAATCAACATGTAAGGGGGAATATATAGACTCGCCCTTTCTTGTATCTACAGAGTATAAAGCTTATGTAGATGCTTCACCTCTGGAACTTCACTTTCTACATTTGTCATTCAATTATTCACTTCCTATAATAATTAATATTACTTCTATCTGTCAGGATTCCCTCCAATTTCTTTCTCAGCCAGAGCTCTGAAATAGTACTAAATGTGTATCAAAGAGCACTGACTATTACAAAGCACACTCTGACAGCCACTTAGCAGCATAGTCATTAGCACAGTCATTAGAAATGAGATATTGGTCCTCTACAGCCATTGGGGTAGGAATATAGCTATATAAATATAATATCTTATTTATATAATTACATAATTCCACGTGGACAGAGCTCGATCGTGTACTTCTGGCATTGCTTTCCATGGCTGCCATGTACAGCTCCCAGTCAACTTCATAATTGGCCTATTGCAGCTAATCAGACCACCATGCTGGGCCCAAATGGTAACTGTTACAGAGTGAAACCAGTACCCTGTGAAAATCTGACTTGGGGGATTTAGGTCCAATAAGCAGATTAGCGTGGTAGGAGCTGGTGGAACCCATAATGAATGAGCAGAGGGTTTGCTTTTTCTCATTGATAATCCATAAACAGCTAGCGAAACTGAAGGTCTAGGGATAAATGTGGCAACGTCCGATGTCAGAGAGGACAAGAGAGCTGGGGGGTCCATACCTAGACAAATAACACCCAAAAATAATGACCACACAACCCAGCAGCAATATTGCGTCGTATGAGATGACATTGACAAGAGAGTATAGGGTATATGGGGATTTTATGATGTCAGAGGCCTAGCATCAAACACTATCTGCAGGTTGTATTACCTATTGGTTTTATGCAGGAATCACCCCCAGAGAAATAGACTTACTATGTTCATGAGCGTGAGTACATAATTCTGTACATGCTCCTTGCCATGGAAGCGCACCACTGAGTCGTCCACAGCTAGCAGCACTTCAATGTTGTAGTCATCTTTCTTGGCGTGCCTCCGTTTGCGCTCGGACTCTGACAGTTTGTGCTCAACAAGATCCAGAGCCGCGGGGAGGTCTGCAATTCCAAAGTCTGCCACTGCAATTTATAACCAAAACAAAAACATAAAGGAAATGCATTGTGAATCTCATGCAGGAATAACATAATGTACATTTTAGTTAAGTTGATGTGATGTGATGTATGGTTGTGTCAAACAACAGGAGGACAGGAGAAATCCTTTGGGAGTGTCTATGCGGCTGTGCATTTCCAAGCCACTACATCCTTACCATCAAAACACAGTCTCCTTTTTCCTCTGCCACACATAATAGTTATATACACATAGCAATATGTGCATTGAGAGCAGGAATCCCAGCTCAATTACACCCACTCTAAAGAGCATTTATCTACTCATCACAGCAATTGTTTCATGTATCTCAATCTCCGGAGCATCAAATCTGATACAATCATGGAAATTCATACAGAAAATTTGGATTGTACTTGTTCAGCATGTGTATCGAGTCAATGCCAGAAACTGAGAGATGAAACAGATTTTGTGAGGTGAGAAAGTGAGACATTGTGTTCCACAGGTTTGGAACACAGACTCAATAAACTAAAACCAGCATTGTTAACACTTCATGTGAGGGAGGAGAGGAAATTATAACTATGATAGAAATAATAACACATCTTACATGTCAATGCAGCAGTTGTTGACAAAAAGAATGTGCCTGGGGATGAAACTGCTATGCTGAAATATTCATGTACCATGAACGCTTGGCATGTTGCCTTGTTGGTATGCATGATCACATCCAACTACGACTGCAGAAAAGTAAGTAACATAGAAGATGGCTTTGAGTGAAACCTGCCAGATACAGATGGAGAAATGGTGCAGGTAGTCATGTTGCTTCTTTACCATGGCAACAACCCCTAAGAGGAACAACCTTGTCCATATTTCACACACTGCTTCAAAATCGTAGGTCTCGCCACCCCCAACCGCTCAGACCATCATACATACATCATATATCATAACCTTGAGCCCCTCACTCTCTCCATTCTTCAGTCTACTCGTAGATAAATGTCCCTAGTTTGGAAAACACTTTGGCCAGAGTACTTGCTTAGTGCCGTATCGTTAACCCATTGAAAGCCATTTGTGTGTGTATATATGTGAGGCATATGGTGTGTATTATATGTTGCCTTGTGTATGTATTGGAAATGAATTTCCTCTTGATAGGACAATAAATAAACGTACTATCTGCGAAAATGGAATTGTGCTATGAATGAAATGTCATTTAGGAAAACCCATAATAACAGAGCTCTCAGTGGGAGCCACGCATTCAGAATGGTAAAGTGTGATATTTTACATTACAGTTGAAAATGGGTCTCTGAGTAGTATAATTTGTATATTAAGGTAAAATTGAATGAGGTAAGAGTGAATGCATGCAGCAGCTGCAAAAATGTGGAATGTTCAACAAAGTGAGTATTTTTGTGAAGTTGCGATTACGATACAAAATACTGCACGTACTTATCATACAATATCTTACTGGATAAGTAAAAAAACATAAACAAATATTTAAAAAAACAGATGCCCATCATGTCACCATAAAAAGTCCAATCCATAGACCATTCCTTATTGGAAATTTTGTAAATTAATAAACTTAAAATTCAATGGTGTTTCCTTTTGGGAGGGAGTAGAAGGCTTATGATAAAGATGCACAAGATACACCAATGGAAAAGCATCAAGTCAAGGCAATATTATATAGTGCTTTAAAAAAAATAAAACCAGTGTGTACCAACTTGCTTTACAAAATTGCGGGGTTATAAAACAGGGAAAATGGGAGGCAGAGCATGGAAATACATACAATACATAGAAAAACAGGTTTTAAAAATTTGATTTGGAAAAAGCCCATCACCCTTGGGAACCACCAGAAGCCCCTGATTAGAGGCCCCGGGGGACCTGGCAGTACTGTGCAGGGGTACAAATTTGGAAATATACCC
>CABFOQ010049198.1:0-17138 GCA_900660455.1 Gephyroberyx darwinii | reverse complement strand
TGGTGGCTGGAGTCGCAGCGGTGGCTGGAGTTGTAGCGCTGGCTGGAGTTGCAGTGGTGGTTGGAGGCACAGGGATCGAGCCATCAGCTGTACAATAAATACACAGATGCAGAGAGTGAGCAGCATGCTGTAGAAAATAGCTTTGGTTATAAGTTAGTAAGTAAGGGTGGTGGTGTTAATGCCACAGGATATAATGATAATCTAGGGGGATGATTTTTAGATAGTGATAGACCAGTTTGACATGAAGTAACATGCAGTCACTTTTTACCTCCTTCCTGTTCTATCTGCAGTCTTTTCCTGATACCTCGAACACCAGCTGGCTTCATTTTCAATCCCTCTGTCCCACTCTCTCTTCCTCCCCCTCTCTCTTTCGCTCTGTCACTCAGACTCTGTTTCTCATCTATCTAATCTCCACGTATCCTTTCAGCAGGATCTCATCAGTAAAACGAGGGGCTCGGGAGATTGATTTCATTGTAAGCTGCAGCTAAGGAGGAAAACAAAATGAATGCCTCCCTCTGAAGATGTTGTGCCACGTTTTCCGGGAAGGAGTTCACAAAATGCTTTGGCTTATTTGACACAAACTTTCTCTGTTATTGTAAATATACTGTTTCATCGATATTTTCCTGTCCAAGACCTGAATGAATAGGCCTGCCTGCATCTGAGTGTTTGTGTCTTTGTTTATGTGGAAGCAAAAATAAATGAGTGTCAGACATACTTGGGGGTTTCCAGTCGTACTCGGGCCACCCGCGGACATCATTGTTCTTGTTGTTCTCTACATCCAGCCATTCAATCAGAGGTTGGAAATACTCCATAAGTGGCTGGGCGCTCATTTTGGGCTGGCCGGTTATCATGGTCATAGCCTCTGGCCAGGGCTTACTGAAGCCCAGCTTCATCGCATCACTGCAAACACCATAGGTCAAAGAATGGATTAGAGGAGACGAAGGTCAGTAGCAATGATGTCTCCTGTGAATGATTACACACATAAAGCTTCTTTTTCACCTGCTGGCCACACTTGCAAGTGAATTCAGCATTTCAACTGCTGAGCCACTTCCCTATCAGCCAGAGTAGTTTAAAAAATAGTTTTGCCCACAATGGTGTCAGTCAAGCAAACCGGACACCTCGCCTGGTTGCTGTGTGGTAAATATAATTTTCCACAAAGCGTGTCTGTTCAAAATAAATAATAATATAATAAATCACTTGCATCAGCAATGGTTCTATGTGTGTGTGTAATATGCTATAAGCTCCTAATGGTTTAGTTGTTAACTAGCCAGCCATGTAGCCAAGCATTACTGCATTCTGCATTGAAGATACCAAGGCAGCTGATCAACCAGGGAGTCAGACAGCTGAGATCACATTCAGTGTCACAAATGTGTCATGGGAAAATCTGTACCTGAGTAGAAACACTGAATGCAGCATTTCACTACTAGTATTAATCACACATGTAACATCAGAAAGCCCCATCAGCACGTCGAGGTATCGCCGTTTGTCACGTTCATGTGCGTGTATGTCTTTACACATGCACCTGTGTGTATGTACGTGCATGTTGGTACGTTTGGGTGCATGTGGTTCTGTGTGCTTACCCCAGAAGTTTCCCAGCATCTTTGGACTGGTAAATATCACAATTATGGAGGGGCCCGGTCTGATTGGCAGCCTCACACAGAGCCTTGTGGAACTGGAACTGGATGATGAAGCTGACGAAGTACCTGATGGGAGATTATTGAACACGTGCGATCACATTGGTTGTCCTCCATATCAGGCTGGGTTGAATCGTATGAGCTTTATTGCGCACATACAGAAATTTACTCTGCTCATATCAGTTCATATCAGAGCTTACATTTCCTGACACGTATCCATGTGTTTATGTCTGTCTTATCTATCTGTGGCTGATTAGAGTTGATTACGCTTTCAAGTGTCTTGTTTTTGTCCTGCAGAATAAGATTACTGACCTGACGTAGGGCACGTTAGCGGGGATGTGGAACTTTGCTCCCGGGTCAAAGTCGTGCTCAGTACGGGTTACAGGTGGACACAGACCCTGGTACTTCATTCTGCAAGGCAATGGAAAAGGATATTATCTGACCATCATTTGAGTAAATAATTGATTCATGCAATCATTTGTCCATTCACGCAATCAATCAATCAACCACACGCCTGTTCACTCCATACAAGCAACTCCATGCGTATTTTTCAAGGTGGCAAAAGTTAGGTAGATTGCAGAAGTACTGGTGGTCTTTACCTGAGGTTCCACCACTCCTTGTTGTACTCAGAGGCTGGGATGCGTGTGTCAAACACCTTCCATCTCCACTGGTCCATCAGGTAGCCAAATGGCAGGAAGGCGATCTTGTCCAGGGCCATGCTCATCAGGAAGTTGATATCGCTCTCTAGAGAACAGGTCAGATACACGGAAGACATCAGATACACGAGCTGAACATTGTATTATAATGTAACGTGTTTCTACAAAACTATACGAGAAACAAAGCCGAAGAGACACATCATCTACCTGGATGTGAAGAGTCTTACCAAATGGATTCCACTCTCAGTACCGATATGCAGCAAGGAAAAGCACTTGTACCTTAATGTGCCTAACGTAGCCGCCGTGTAAGATCACTCACCGTAGTTGTTCTCCACCTTGTCCAGGAGGCCGATGCTGTTCAGGTGTTTGGGGGTGGACACAGACAGGGCTAGTACATCACCGATGGCCTCGTGGAACCCAGGGTTGGCTCCATCACGGAAGGACACAGGCTGGTCTTTGTACTGCAGGAAGTACTGGACGTGGCCCATCTCGTGGTGCGCCGTGATCAGGTCATCCATCGTCACCACTGTACACTGCTTGATCCTGGAAACACAGATGAGACAATGAGGATGGAGAATTTTGATGGAGGAGGTGTTGAAGGTGACATGGTTGCAGAGGTGGAAAATTCAGTTCAAAATAAAACTCTGGCAGGACTTTTACTTTCTGAACCTGGAGTTTTCCACCTCTGCATGGTTGGATATACAACCTTTCAACATTTACTGATAGTTCTAATAACAAATCTGGTTCAGTCCAATGGATCAAATAAGTGAAGTTTAACCTGAAGTCTTTTCGGTTGTAGAAATCCCATGCTGAGGCGTGGCACACCACCTTGCGTCCGTCAGGCTTCTCCAACATGGACTTGTCCCAGAACTCCTTTGGCATGGGCAGCAGACCCAGAGAGGTGAAGAAGTTGTCTGATTCCTGGAACATTCTGGTGGCGTTCCAGCCCTGGATGAGGAAAGAGGAGTATGAGTGAAGGCGTGGATCAAATCAAAATCAAATCAAATCACATTTTATTGTATAACCCTTCATCACTGTTACAGTCTCTCAGGGCTTCACAGTGCCCAACATGTGGAAACAATAAATGGTTAGTACACAACATCCCCCAGCCTTGGACCCTCACAGAGGACAAGGAAAAACTCCCACAAAACCTTTTAGGAAAAAATGGAAGAAACCTTGGGAGGGGCTACTCAGAGAGGGAGGGGCTACTCAGAGAGGGATCCCCCTACCAGGGTGTGGGTGTGAAGTATTATGAAGCAATACGACGGCTGATATATGTATCATCACACTTTTTGCGTGGGCAGATCAATTCGATCTCAAATTGAATGTACATGTATATAAAACACATTATGGTGCGTAAAGGATAGGAGGTAAGTTCAGTCACTGATTGATGAAATGATTACTTTTATAGGCTAGAACCTCCATATTTTAGAGATACTAAATAATGAGCTTTAGGTAAGGATTTGTTTTCCTAAAATAGAAGGAAGGACTCTTATACACCAGTCATGTACTAAGTATGAGTCATGGATGTCCGTTGTGACTGCTGGTTTTTGCTGGCTTTATTCCGTGTAAATGTAAGTCTGTGGACTTATCCTGCTGTTTGATCCTCAACTTTGGCTCAAATCCGAACCTTATTTGCACTGAGATGAAATGATCCCTGACCTGTGAAGCTGCAGGGTAAGTGGTGGAAGTGTGTGTGTGTGTGCGTGTGTGTGTGTGTATAAGAGAGAGAGAAAGAAAGAGAGAGGGGATGTCTTTGTGTTTGTGCATCACTGAATATTTCAGTACAGGGGAGCCAGGACAGCTTGCAGTCTTGCTTTGTGTGTGCTTGTGTGTTCATGTGTGCAACGATGACCGTTATGCAACAGCCGGTTGACATTTTCATTCACCTTTGCCACCATAGCTGGTGTGGCATCAACTTGCGTGGCATCAGGGTAGGGAATGGCAAAATCCATGATGCCAGACCATGTCTGTGCCCACATGTTCCCTGAAAGGATACAACACACAGCATTCATATTTCATCTTCTGAGCATAAAAAGTTATGGGACAAGTTATCTTCTACCCTGCCAGTGTTAAACCCAGTGGGATTTGTGACTGTGAGTCAGTCCAATCCTTAGCCGTGTGGAACTGTCACACACAATGTCACGCTTGACGCCTCTGAAAGCAAATTAAATCCTGCCTAAATCCGAGAGCATGTACAGCCAACGACAGAATATCAATGGGGTATGCTCCCACATAAAAGGAGAGTTTTGGCTATAATGTTAGAATCCATGTTGGATTCCAGAGCAAAGTACTGATTGAAGTGTGGCTTTGTCCAGTGACCTTAGCCTCAACTCCTGCACTCTTGAAGAAAGCCTATGTTTAATCAAAATGTGTATAATTCTGAAGGTAATGTAAATCCAAAATTATCACGATTACACCTATCTGCTATTTTATGATCCCCAGTCCAAAGAGTTGCTGCTCTTTCCAAAGTTCCTCCCTGTGGCACTTACCCAGCAAATGAGCAGGAATGGGCCCCTTCAGGTTGATGTACTTGGGACCATACTTTTTGTAGAGGGCTCTGCGAACATAAGCATGTACATTCTGATAGAGGGGCTCCAGCTCCTTCCACAGAGTCTCCAGGTCCTGCTCAAAAGTAGGGGTTTCATACAGGGAGCGCCAGAAAGCCCCGTTGTCAGTGTGACCTACAGAGAGCACCAGGGGTTCAAACACTCATCAACAAGGAGTATTTTGTCAGGAAAATGTGTGCATCGTGTAAAGGTAATACAGATTGGACTTTAAGTTATACAAACATTACTGGGGGGCAGAAATAATCGTATTAGTTGAGTTTACACCTCAATGGGCGGAGCCAAATAACCACAGATTTGAAGAGCGAAGTTCGCTAACTGGCAAACTTGAATGACAAAGAAGGAATTATGGTCAAAATATAAATAAAAAGTATAAATGGCACTGAATATTTTCTTTACTCATTCATAATCTTGGAAGGTAAGCAGGCTATCTAACTATTTTACCTAGATAACTATAGGCTAGTACAGCTAGTTTCAACTTGGAGGCTAGGCTAACTAGCTAACCTAGATAACTATATGCTAGTATGGCTAGTTTGAACTCTGGTGGCTAGGCTAACTAGCTAAACTAGATAACTATAGGCTAGTATGGTTAGTTTGAATTTGGAGGCCAGGCTTGCATGGCCGAGTGGTCTAAGGCGCTGGATTTAGGCCGTGGGTTCACATCCCACCGCTGCCAAATGCGTGCGTGCGTGTGTGTGTTATGTTGTGTGTATATCTAGTCAAGGGTGTGCAGAAAAATAATTTCACTGCATGTATGTGTATGTGACGATTAAAGTTCATTCATGAACCTGTTTCCTTCCTCCTTAGGACGGCTAGTTTTAACGCTGGAGGCTAGGCTAACTAGCTAACCTAGATAACTATAGGCTAGTACAGCTAGTTTGATTCTTTGGCTCCACCCACTGACGTTTAACTCAACCAATGACATTATTTCTGCCTCCAGAGCATCTCTACCTACGAGAAATGAGAAACTAAAACTGCAGCCTGCAATCACTGAGATGGTAAAGTTATCAGCCAAAAGTTACTTCTTTGTAGGACTGTTGGCTTTATGAAAGGATTTGCACTTTTATTTTTAAGGTCATACCGTTCAGTCGGGCAGCTTTGTTGGCCAGCTCAATGTATCTCTTGTAATCCTGGCGCAGTACTTTGCCAGCACAGTCTCTCCAGCCCTTCCAGGCAAACAGCAGCTCGTTGTAATCTCTCGACTCAGCCATGATCTTCTGGAGATCTGAAACAGCACTTTACATTAGCTTTACATACGGTATTGGCCTGACTATAAGCCCTGTGGGATAGTTTAGCTGACTACACACAGTGATTAGAAAATACAGTTTGACAGGTTCAGCGAAAATGGTATTTATTAAATGTGTAAGAATATAAAAAGGGTTCTATTACGAAATGCTACATATCCATTTTGTAAAGAAAAAGTCAGATTTCCATTGCTCAATTTTTAAAAAACAAAACATTACATCCTCCAAAATGTTCCTACTTTGTAAGAAAAGGGCCCAAGATAGCTAATAACATCAATAATAATCAATACTGAGTTGTGCTTTCATGCCAGCATTCATTTTCAAATGGTGGCTATTGTCTCAAAGTCTTCGTGTTTAGATTTGCAAATGTATTGTATGTATAGTCTAACCTGGATCCAGTGGATGACAGGTCCCGTTGGGTCTGCAGACCTCAGCGACACTGTACTTGGTCTCCATGTTGGACAGGAGAGTGTTGTACTGAGAAAGTCAAGGTGTCCATCAAGCATTAGAAACCATCAGCTACCATTTCTTGTTTATCCTCGTCATATTTGATCAACAAAACAACAGGTAGAACCACAGTATCTGTCCTGTTTGTATGATCTGATTGGTTGAGTTAGACCTCAGTGGGTGGAGTCAAAGAACCAGTTTTTCGGAGCGGAAGTTAGCTAAATCACTAACTAGCTAAAATGAACCCAAAATATAAATAAAATACATAAAAGACAATGACTTATTTTCTTGACATTCATGACCATGGCATTCATGCTTTTGGAAGGTCAGCAGGCTAGCTAACTAGCTTACCTGGATAGCTATAGGGTAGTATGGCTCACTTGAACTTGTAAGTCAGCTAACTTAGTAGCAAGTAAGCTAGGCTTCACAATATTAGCTAGCTCCTCTCTTATGCCCCGCCCTTTTCAGTGGGCTTCAGTCCAACGTTACTTAGCCAGAAAAACTGCTTCTTTGGCTCCGCCCATTGAGGTTTAACTCAACCAATGAGATTGTGTTATGCATTACTAAAACTCCAATCTGCCCTCCGCACCTCTTTCAGTTCATCTGCAGGCAGTCCAGCCCTTTCAATGTCGCTGAGTTTCTTGATGATTCGTTTGACCGAGTCGTCCTGGAAGTCAGTGGTGTCGTACTGGCGGGCCAGCAGTCCATACTTCAGGGTGTGATTAGACATCTCCAAGTTCTTCTGAAGCTGGAGGCAGAATAATGAATACTCTTTACATAGCAGTTTAAATATGTCAATAGAAACAGGGTAATTTTGAGGCCGAGACAAGATGGATAGATCGACCATGAGGTCCAACGGGCCTTCACATTTGGCAACACAGGTAGACAGTTGAACAACGTAAGGGGATCTCGATGGAGTCGGCAGGCAGGCGAAGGGCTCACCATCTTCTCCTTGTTGACGTCGTTGATGTCAGTGTTGTACGCCCAGGAGGCTTCGGTGTAGGCGTTCCACACCATCTCCGCTGTGTTGTTGTATTCCTCAAGGAACCTCTTTGCTTGAAGCTCATCTGTATTCTTATCTGAGTAGAGGTACAGGTGAGGGGATGTGTTGTTATTCAAAGCGTAAATGAATAACATGTGTCCTTAAGTCAAGCAAAAAAAAAAATTCTTCCACGTTTGAACACAATTAGGCGTTAAACAACCGCAGGCTAGAACATATTCATGCATTTGATTCAAATTGTTTAGCGCTTTGCAGATTTATTTTGTTCTATGATTCATCCTCCTTTATCGTCTTCCATCATTCAGGTTTTGATTTTTTATTGAACACAGATAATACAGAGAACATACAACTTGGAGATGCATATACAGTTACACCTGTTTTAGCTTATATTCTTCTCATGTCTGTTCTGAACATTGTTATGAAATAATTCTTCTTCATTGGTAATCATTTTTTAAATACATAAACATGAGCAAATACCACACCACTCATTCAATTGTTTGATCAACAGTGTTTGATCTTTTATTTTTGTTTATTTTAAAGATATTTGACATACTCAAATCGACCAAATCCCCTCTTACCAATATCCTCAGGGTAGCCCTCAGGGATGGGTGGGACCCAGGTGAAGTCAGGCCAGCCCAGGGTTTCATTCACATTCTGTTGTTCTAACCATTTAATAATGGGGTCAAAGTATCTCATCAGTGCACCGGCGTCCATCTTATCGGTGTTCAAGGCCTCCATCAGCACTGCAGGCCATGGTTTGGATGAGCCAGACTGAAGAACCTTCCTGGAAGAAGAAGACTGAGAATGTGAGAATTTGCTGCATTGATAAACTATCATTTACTCCCTCTATAAAACTGATGAACTCTGTAGGTCCTATCAGAACACATACTCTAAGATGGCTCCTGCCTCCTTGGACTGGTAGATGTCACATGTGTGCAGGGGACCCGTGTGATTGGCTGCCTCGCACAGTTTTTCATGGAACTGGAACTGCAGAATGAAGCTGACAAAATACCTGCAGGGGAACAAACAGATTACTTACTTATTATTAAGTGCATCACAAATACTACTACTACTAATAATAATAATTTAGTATAATAAATATTTATGTACCACTTTGCAAAATACAGTTACAACACACTTTAGACTTTAAGAGTTAAAAAAAAAAACATTGCAAAGTAAAGTCAAGTAGAAAAATCAAAGCACATAAAAGTAAACCATAAATGTGACGCCAAAAGCAAGTTGATTAAAGCAATAAAATCTATAAACATCAGTTTCAAGTGATTTAAAAGATCATGCAAACAGCCAATAGGAACTTGCCCAAGGACCTAAGGTTGTGATCCAACCATGGTACAAAACCCATCCGCACCTTTAAAGTGATCAGTAAAATATTAGATTTCTCAAACTACAAGCAACTGCTGCAAAGAAAAATGAGGTGATGTGATATTGTCCTTTTGTTCCAGTAAAAATCCTACCTGCTGCATTTTGTCCAAGTTGGAAACGCTCAAAGCTCAAATTACCATCAAACATTATACCTAAGTTTATTGCTACTGGCCAACAGAGTATCTAATTTATGGTGAATCAGTTTAATGGAGTTGGGTAAGCCAAAAAGGGCGACTTCTGCTTTGGTTTCATTTAGTTGCAGAAACTTCTGTGACATTCAGCAGTTTATATTTACGAGGCGGTTTATGACTAAGTTTGCGACCAAGTAAAAGAAGAACATTTACCCACACATTTAATGTCTGCTGACGGGTTGTATAGCACTATTGGAAAGATTGCCAGTTGGGTTGAGACAACTTTTTGCAAAACCTTGGATAAAAAGGGAACTTTGGAGATGGGCTTGTAGTTTGCTGGTAACAACCTGTTTGAACCACCACATGTTTAAAACTAGAATGAAAAATACCAGTGGTCACAGAGCTAATGATGTAAGATAAAACGCTTGCACTGAGTGGTTCAAATACCTCTTTAAAAAATGGCTTCAAAAACAGCTCATCACAGCCAAATTAATAACAGTGGCAGATGGGTTACTTAAGTCTTAAATCATCTACGTTTTGGTAAAGGATGTTAAAAATTCTTCACACTTTTCAGTTCTGTTAGTAATTGTGTTTCACTAACTCTGTCATTCCCAACATTTGAAAGAAAACAGCTGAGGCTGCCTTTGGAACAAGCTTTACTCAGTACAGCCTACTGTAATTCCCACCTTACCTGCCATTCCTTTCCCTTTGGTTACTTCCCTGCAGTCTGTTACTCACCTACTTCTTTCCTCGACTTCCTAGGTGTTACCCAGTGCCCTAATGGCCCCATTTCTAACATACCTCTTCTATCTTGTGTTCGTATTATCTCTCGTTTTTATCTCCATTTGTGTTGTCCTTCATTTTCAAAGCACTTTGTCGCAAGTCTGTGTGTAAATCATTTAACCAGCCAACTAGGAAACTAAAAACATTATGTAAAATCTCTCAGAGGACTGAATTCATGCAAATAGAAGTAGTCTAAGTGGACTGTCATATTTGTATGAGCCGTTTATCAGTTTTATGTGTTCTCTATTAGGGAGTGGGACCAGCGAGAGTGGTTTGAACAGGATGCTACCTGATGTATGGCGTGTTTCCAGGAATGTGGTATTTTGCTCCGGCATCAAAGTGCTCCTCTGTGCGCCTGGTGGGTGGGCAGATGCCTTGGTATTTTGTCCTTTAAAAAGGAATAACAGACGGGTTAGGTGGAACCAGAACACATTGGTATGGGTTATATAACTCCGACATGTTTTCTGGAAAAATTCATTCAATTTACTCAGCTGATAATGTTTGTTTAGTTTGTTGTTCGTTTGATTTTTTTTAGCGTTTATCCAGGGAAAGTTGGCTGAGCGTGCGCATTCTTTTTCCAGCAACGCCTCACTTCACACTCAGAGTTACACACACTGGGCAGCTCCGCTACAGCAGTTAGGGGTTGTGCCTTGCTCAGGTGCAGCTTGACATAGGAGTTAAGGGACTTTCCCCAACCCAGTTCTCAGCCCAATCACCCCTGGTTGGAGATACTCCCCATGTCTTAAAGTGAAGCATCTTATATGTATCTTATAACTTAAACGCCTACCTGAGGTACCACCAGTCAGAGTTGTAGCGCTCTGGAGGGGTGTGTCCGCTGAACACACCCCACCTCCACTGGTCAATGAGGTAGCCGAAGGGGAGGAAGGCTATCTTCTCTAGAGCCATCTTCAACAGGTAGTTGATGTCAGTCTCTGCAGAAATGCAATGCGGTGTTAACCTTTGCCTGTTCCATGGCAGTGTGCTTTCACTTATTGTTGTCTTATTGTTTGTTAAGAACATCGCAGCTCTGCCTTGAAAAGTGCTCTTTCAAAACTTTTTTATAATTACCATAGTCATTGGTCAGAGTTTTCAGCAGACCAATAGTGTGCAGATGTTTGGGTGTGGAGACGGAGAGAGACAGAACATCGCCAATAGCCTCGTGGAAACCGGGGTTGGCTCCGCGACGGAAGCCCACAGGCTGGTCTTTGTACTGGAGGTAGTACTCCACATGTCCCATCTCGTGATGCACAGTGAAGAGCTGCTCCATAGTCACTGTGGTGCATTGCTTGATCCTAAAGGGGATGAAACATCAATCAACTAGATTGAGCTAGAATAATCAACTATTATTAGCTGTAATGTAGAATAATCATAATATCTCTTTCATCCCTTTGCATCTTTGAAACAAGCAAACATGTTCCCCACGGAAGATGCATGGCATGTTTGAGTTAAAGTTCTGCAGCAGTGGTTGTAAATGTAAGATGACTCAGTAGGAGCTCACTTTAGCTTGCCCAGTTTACCTGAAGTCTTTGCGGTTGTAGAAGTCCCAGGCGGAGGCGTGACACACCACCTCTCGACCATCGGGTTTCTCCAGCATGGACTTGCTCCAGAACTCCTCGGGCATCTCAATCAAACCCAGAGAGGTGAAGAACTCCTCGGCTACGCGAAACATGTTTGTGGCATTATAGCCCTGGAGAGAAGGAACAATTACACAACTGATGATGCCGTTCACCTCAGTGGTCTCTGACAAAGCTCAGTTCAACTACGAAACAGA
This sequence comes from Gephyroberyx darwinii, assembly GCA_900660455.1. Taxonomy (NCBI): domain Eukaryota; kingdom Metazoa; phylum Chordata; class Actinopteri; order Trachichthyiformes; family Trachichthyidae; genus Gephyroberyx; species Gephyroberyx darwinii. The sequence goes on along the minus strand of CABFOQ010049198.1, from coordinate 5,525 downwards.
AAGAGCTGAATTTATGAGATTGCAGATTTGTGGGCAGGATTTTCTGCCGGTCAGGTCCCGGTCTGCAGACCTACAAAGACCAACCATACTGCAGCTTCCCACAGTTCTACCATCTCAACTTTTCCCTCACTCACTTGTTTGACCATTTCATCAGTCACATCCACTTTGGGTTTGTCGGGAAAGGGGATCATCATGCCGTAGACATTGTTCCAGGTCTGAGCCCACATGTTTCCTGAGGGAGAACAGACACAGAACCAAGCATCAGCCATGACTTGCTATGGGCTTTCACCATTCACAAGCACTGTGGTAAGATAGTAAAGAAATACAAAGTTGTCGGCAATGGTGTATCAGCACCGCAATACTCTAGACATTGGGTTGTCACCAGAACTCTGTGATTACATCTTGCCTGATTTGGCAGCATAAAAAGGTTCATCTGTCATACCTAGCAGGTGAGCAGGGATAGGTCCTTCGAGGTTGATGTACTTGGGGCCATACTGGTTGTAGAGCTTGCGGCGGACAAAGGCATGCAGGTGCTGGTAGAGAGGCTCTATGGTCCTGTACAGATCTTCCAAATCCTTCTGAAACGTTGGAGATTCATACCAGGAGCGCCAGTAATCTCCAGTGTCCTTAAAACCTAGACAGGACATAATGTTCATGTTCTCTCTGTTTCTAGTCCTTCCCTCAGTACTTAGTTACTATTGCAGGAATTACTCTATTTGAAGAATCATTGCAATGTATAGAAATTGCGCATTTTTTGCCAAAAGTTTGGCTAATATTTTTTAAAAAAAGTAATAGTAAAGGTCATGGTGGTGCTCCTACCATCGGCTTCAGAGGCCTTGTTGCTGAGATTCACAAATCCGGGGTAGTACTGCCTAAGAGGTACACCTGCTGCGTTGTGCCAGCCCTCCCAGGCGTACAGCAACCTCTTGTAGCTCCTGGAGTTGGCCATGATATCCGTCAGCTCTGGAGAGGGAACAAAATGCAACACACCCTCAGTCACGGAGACTATGGCAACATACTGAGACCTCATATGCTGCCAAAACATAAACAGTCAAAAGCACTAGAGAGGTTTCCTAAAACAATTAAGTATTGGCGTTTACATGACTCCATGCTCTCTCAGCAGGAAAAGTCCATAACAGATACATTCTCCAAGAGATTAGCCCTGAGTTATGATGACACTGGGGTATTCTGAACATGCCGCAAAGCAACATCTATCTTCAAAAAGCCGGGCGTAGGAAATGAAGGCGAGGAAAAGGTTGGGGGCCATGGAACATAGTGGGTTTGGTGGAAACCTGTTCATGAGATAGCCTCTTTGGTGGGGGATCTCTGTTTGTTATCGTAATGAGGCCGATGTTTTTTTGGAAGGGGTGTGCCACTTAGATACTTAGATTGACCCCCGTTCCACCCTCGAGTGTTTTCACGAGATTATGAAACTAATGATCATCAAGAGGGGCTGATCTGGGTCCCGACTGAAATTGCTGTTCTTTGCTCTGTTTGTGGCACTCACAATACCACTCACAAGTAATGTCTGGCAGCCACTGCTGACAAAGTACAGGGTCCATTGTTTTCCATGTACTTTGATGATGGGGAATGAATGGGGATGAAGTCAGCGGGCTTTGTGCTGTGGCGTTAAGTGTTAATCCTAACATGGCATTTCTATAGCTTTTTACTCAACACCCATGAGGCACAGCTAAAACACTTCCTTTAGAGACCTCTCTGAAGTAATTTTCCCCATCCTGTTGCTTTTTCTAGAGCTGATAGGATCTTTACCCCTTGTTTTTCATTCTGGGCTCCCAAGTCCTCTTACATATTGTTGTTTGCTTCTTATTCCTCAATATTGTTCAGTTTCTTTCAGATACCGCTGCTTCATTTAATTCATGTATCTTATGAACCTGAACATTTTCGATCAACTTACCAGGCTCCAGGCTCCAGCATTCTCCCGGCTTTGGACACACCTTGGCTATTGAATAGATTTTGTCCATGGTGCTGAGAATTTGGTTATACTGGAGACAAGAAAAGAGTGGAAATCGTTCTTTAATTTTAGAAAGAGCTCAGCAATCCGTTGAAGTCTCTGCTGATACAGTAATCAACATGATTACAAGGAATGCTACCATTTATGAGAAATCATGCACCAACATTGTGTGGTTCAGCCTTTCCCAGTTTAAAAAAAAAAGGAAACAAACCTCCTCTCTCTCTTTCTGTGGCAGGTTGGCAGCTCCCAGTACGCTGATTTTCTCGATCAGCTTTTTGATCTGAGGGTCAGGGTGTTTGTCCAGAAACTCACGAGGGAACAACTGCTTGGCCTTCAACCCCCAGGCTTCAGTGAAGGCCTGCTCGTCCAGGGATGCATTCACCTGGAGACAGAGAGGAGGAGAAGGTGAATGTGGGTCTACGTGAAAGACAGCCCTAAGTAATCACCTGTCACTGTGGGATCTGTGGCAGTGTGGGGGAAGTGGAAGGGCGGTGAGTGTGGAAACGGATGGAAGATAATGACTGTATAGAATCAGTCCTTTAGCTTCTTTAGGACCTTATTTAGGTCATTAGGCGAGGGATGGGCAGAAAAAAAAGCATCGGAAACATTAGTTATCTTCCTGACAAGCTCCAAGATAAAGACCGAGTCAGGTTGAGGACAGAGCCTGGAGCTCTGTCAAGGATAATATATTTGTTTTTGAATTCTCACATGCTCATGCTCACTGCACCTTAAGAGCTTTTCTTTATGGCACCTGGAAGGTCATGGCCATCGAGGGCTTATTCGTAATGTAATGACAGTGTTGGAAGAATGCACTGAGGCAAGGCCACTGGGGAACATTACATGGACAGTATATGTAGCGGATGTTGCTTTGCTAGAAGCAAATACTCGCATGATATTCAGCACACCAGGCACAATCGACCCAGAATCTGCTAAACCATTGCTATGTTGTGTTATCACTAAAGACGGTGCTGTACTGGTTGCTGACATGTTGAAATGAACAAATGTTACTAGTCAATTGGGCTCGCTTGGTGGTGGTGGACCAAAGAGCGAACCAAGGAGTCTTGGAGGTCGCTGGTTGCTCTACACACATCCTGATAAAGCTGACAGAACAGTAGCTTCAATCCAGTAATGTTTACGTTGAAGCCTCGCTTATCTGTCCTGCTTCCGCTGTCCACTATATAACAGGGAACTGGAGGGAAAGGTGATGGCAGTGGGTTGAAGTATTAACTCTGTCCTTTGAGAAAAAGACAATGATTGAGAGGAAGCACACAATCGCTTTTCTGGCCAGCCTATTCATCCATCCATTGAAAAACACCATAAAGATAAGGCTGAAATGCCTTTTTGCTGTTTCTCCCTCCCTCAACTTCTGCTTCTGCAGGGACTGGAGTTACAAATGGCACAAGGTTCACTTCCCTGTCCACGTAAAGGTAATCTGTAAAGAGACAAAGCGTTAATCTGTCCTTCAGCGATTCAGTTTAATGTTTATTTCTCTTGGCACTCAGGATCACTAGACTAGAATCGCTGCCCGGATGACTACACTTGCGTTCACCACACTGCAAGTGGTTCTTATGGCTGCTCACATTCATGCCACTGCAAATATGAGGTGCAATGCAGGTCTTTGAAGGCAACTGAGCCTCGGGTCTGGTCCTGACACTTGCAGGCAGCTGGTCTTCTTTCCCAAGGTTCAAAGGATATCAGTCATGGATGTCCACTCTCACCGGGTTTTATTCAGTGTAATTATAACCCTGATCCTCATGCTGTTTGATCCTCTGCTGGCTTTAAAGTGAGCCTCATTTGCACTGAGATGAAATCACCCCTCACCTCTGAAGCTACATGGGCAGTGCTGGAAAGGTGTGTGTCTGTGCATGTGTGTGCGCGCACGTTGCAGTAAATGGTAATTTCATATTTCTAGACGACTTCTCACTGCCTGTTCTGCACTACCTGCAATTTATTTCCAGCCAGCGGCAGCCTCAAGGGTCGGGCCGACTGGAATGCCAACGCTAGCATAAAAAAAAAAAATACTCCCAACTACGACAGCCATTTTTATTCTCTGTCAGGCTGAACGGCCGTGCTGCCCCTGCCTGCCAGATCCGATGAGGCTCAGCGCTCCGACTCACTTTGATCCCATCTTTGAAGTGTCCGGAACAATAGTGCAACCTACAGGTTAGCCCTAAAGCCTGCTCGTCTTTCACCTCGCATCCTGGACACACTCCGGAGAGCAGGACACGTTCTGCAGTTTGACCCTGCTGACACCGGTGTGGTGGGGGCCAAGGCTACACCTGTTGGGGTCAGCATGCACGGGGACCAGCTCCCTAAAGCCCGGAGAGTCTAGTGAAATCCTGTTGCGACAGCTGTCCAAGCACACACACAGAAGAACTGGCTCTGCCCTGAGTGAATTTCTTCCATGACTGCGTGTTAGTTTGTGACTCGTGATTCATGAGTATTCATGAATGCCTAAGGCCAGAAAATACTCTTGCACACTTCTGCCATTTCATTGGTCCCTGCAACTGCCGAGTGTTTTTCATCCTGTCGGTATCATCTCTCCCTATTGCTCTATGCAAATGTTCCTCAAACACATGGTGGGATGAAACTGTAAAGCCGAAGCCATCTGCTGCTCATGTTCATGTCTCATTGCCTCTGAAAAATCCCATTATCACATTATTGCATGAGTCATTTGGCTGGATTTCCCCTATACTGTGTCAATGTGTACAACTGCATATTGTAGTGAGTGCGTCCATCTGTAGAAGTTGAAATTTCCTGACTTTTGGCACAAAGGTTATCATAAAAATAATATAGAAATATAAAAAATATCATAAAATCAGAGATTTGAACAAATAAACAGTTGCCATAACAGCTTGCAATGTATTCAAAACTTGAAGACGTTCACACCACAGGCATTCAGATCCGTTTCATATTTCCAGGAACGCACAAGCTGAGTTGGCCGCTCTGGGAGGAAACTGAGCATGGAATTCTGGATGGAGATGAATAGCGGTGAGCTCCAAGTCAAGCAGGGCTCAACGCCACAGAAACCCCTGACCATGCATGCATTTGTGATAGAAAGGGCCGGTCCTGGCAAGCCACTTCTTTAACTAACAACACACTGCTCTAAGGACGCCAATTTCACTTCAGCATATGGGAGAGGTTCAAGTCACACATCAACCTCTACGCTCAAGATGATGTGTCCCTGTGTGTCTATGTGGGGTTGTCCTACCTGGAGCTGGGAGTTGTAGTCCGTCAGGTTGGTGTTGTAGGTCCAGCTGGCAGAGACGCTGTGGAAGAGCACCTCCTCAGCCGTGGTGTTGTAGTCATCGGCAAACCTGGTGGCCTCAGCCGTGGTGCTGTCATAGTGGCCAGGCAGCCAGTCGGCTGGCAGAGCCTCAGAGAGTCCCAACACCGGCAGCAGCAGCGCCACTGCCCACACAAACCTGTCCATCCTGGTTCCCTTGGCTCTCTATCTCCCGCTGACGAAAAAGTGGAGGTAAAACACTGCAAAGTGGAAGAGTTGGAGGAGGAGGCTAAAAATACACTTGTTCCAGTGAAGTGAGAGTGCACC